>JAZGTJ010002172.1:0-44990 GCA_036877575.1 Botia almorhae
TTCAAGATCTGAGGTGACGTGTGGATTATATTTACCTGTTACTCACCAGCTGCTCTTCAAGATCTGAGGTGACGTGTGTGGATTATATTTACCTGTTACTCACCAGCTGCTCTTCAAGATCTGAGTGAACATTCTCTACATCTGTGGTGGTCCTGCTGTAGATCTATTACTCACATGCAATTGCTCTACATCTGCGGTGGAATCGTTGCGGAACATACATCTATTCATCAGTGGGGATTTGCTATCTGCTACGGAGACTCGACTGCTGCTCTTGTCATCCTCTAAACAGGGAGATTCCGCTTGGTAATTACTCATCGTTACATCTTTCAACTGATTGTTACCCGCCAGAACTGTTGATTCCTGTTGCAGCGTATTTCCATTTTGCAGTGTTGTAGAGATTTTATATCACCCAGCAGGGACCATCTACAGTGCTGTAGGGACATCAAAAACTGAGCCATCGCCACATCGTCACTGTTGTTATTTGCCTTTCCTGAGACTGAGTCATTCATTCAATAAATACTTTCTGGACTTGCATTTGGGTTCTCTGTGTTTTCTACATACCTGACAGAATGACCCGGGTAGGTATTTAATACATAATCATTGTCTTTAACCATGGAAAAAGAGTTTTGGGAAGTTCATCACAGATATTACAATAAAATTAATTCCTCTCTTCCCAACTGGCTACACATGTCATATTAACATACTTTAGCTGTATATATGTAGAGGGTATTGTCTACATACACTATATTGCCAAAAGTATTTGCTCACCCATTCAAACAATTGAATTCAGGTGTTTCAATCACTTCAATGGCCACAGGTGTAGAAAATGATGCACCTAGGCATGCATTCTGCTTTTACAACATTTGTGAAAGAATGGAGCGGCCCATTCTTTCACAAATGTTGTAAAAGCAGAATGCAATTTCAGCGTGGTACTGTGACTGTCAGGGCTCCAGTTTGATCTCCCGGGTTTGTATTGTTTATTCGTTGTGTTGGAGCACGTGGTCTGGTTGACAGCTTGCCACGTGCTCTATTGTCTGTGTCTACCCCGCCCTTCTCGTTTCGCTCCAGCTGTTGTCCAGCTGTCCAGTTGTTTTGTCCTGTCTTGTCCAGTTCTGTTTGGGTTTTAGGCTGTCTTCATTTGTTCCTGTTATTTTGCAGTTAGCCCGTCTATCAATCGCTACCCTGAGTCAATCGCTACAGACCTCCAAAATTCATGTGGCCTTCAGATTAGCTCAAGAACAGTGCATAGAGAGCTTCATGGAATGGGTTTCCATGGCCGAGCAGCTGCATCCAAGCCATACTCTAAATGCTTCAGCATACCAAGAGATTTTGAAATGCATAAAAATGATAAATGCATATTCTTCTACCTAAAGGTAGGAGAAGCCTAAAGCTAATAAGCCCTTTGACCCCTGTTTTAACTATTAAAAACTGAAATAAAAATACATCAAAACTTGCATTTGAGCAATCCATTACTAAATTACACAGAATCAATGGCTCTGATTATTGCAAGGAGGCAGCACTTTTGAACGTCTAATCAAATGTTATTGCTCTGTCATTGGTATCAGACACGTCAAAATGTTGACATATTGCGCAACAGTGTAGTGTTGTGATAAAAAATTACCTTATTTGCATTTAACTAAGTTTGTGTGACTGTTTGAAATATGAAAATATGTAAGAAATATTGTGAGTGTTGTCACTAACAGGTTTCTCCACTTGCTTCATTCAGTGTGTTGTCACATTTCTTTGAAGAGGTGGGGCTCTCAAATTCTTTTCTGATTGGTTGTTGCAGATATGGAAGGTTTTGTGAGGTAAGCTACTTATGTTTGTGTGTCTGAAGCAGAATGTTTTTGATGTTTCTAGGATGATATTTTTAGAAATAAAAGCAAACAGCCAATAATGGTCAAGGTTCACTGGTCTTTGGAAGTCTGTGTTGAACTTATTCTTTTTAAACTGATATGAGTAAAGAGCACATAAAAATCTACCCTCTTTCTGTCTGTAAAATTAAGACTGACTATAATACTTCCTAAGATGCTGTTACTCTAGCATTAGAGTTTAATTCTTTTATAATACTGGAAATAATGATTCATGTTGCAAACTCAATTTATATTGTATATGTATTTTATGTTGTTATTTGTTATGGATTAACTAGCACCTTTAGCATTTAATATTGTAGTGTGTTTGTCTTATGGCTCCATCCATGTTTTCAGTATTAACATGCAGCAATTACGCTGTTACATTGCCTTATAAAACCATGTATTGTAAGAGCAGATGTCTGAGCAAATAAACCTTTCTGCTCCAGTTGGTATTATCTGCTCTGAGGGAAAATTGACAGCTGAGGCTTCATGTGTCATTAATTACATAAACATACACTAGTAAATGAATTATGCATACATATATGTAAAAAAGGAAATAAAAGCATTAAGAATATTTCTTTTATTCCCACAGCATAACAGCATTGGGTCACCCACAGTCTGATCTCACTACAGATTTGTTCTTGGTGGGTGGAGAGTGTAGAGTAGGATTAACATGTCTGTTTGTCATGTTACAAGCACTGACTCTAGGCAGCACCCAACAGGGGTTTTAAACTGCAGTGAGCACTAAACAGCAAAACATTTTCTTGTGCAGTTTTGTGCCAAGTGGATTTATTCATTATACAGGTAAGCATGCAATATTAGGAATTCTTGCGAACCGAGTTTAATACTTTATCTTTCTTTATTGCTGTCTAGGAAGGCAGATCGCAAAGATTTTAACAGGCTCTCGTTATTCAATAACTTGTCTGACGACGTAAACTAAAGCCACTTTTTAAGGTCCTCCGTTACGCAGCATTTCTCGTTCGTGAAATCTAATTTTGTTGTGCAATATTGAATATCGCAAAAGATTAAGTATAGCGTAAAATAATGCAGCGCTAATTGTTTGTTTGGTTTGCATAATTGCATCATTTCTTATGACATTATATTTATAAGCTTTGAAGAACCGTAGAAACTTTTACTCGCTGCATATACTTTAGTCTTTGGCACTGAAACGACACAAGGAAACTTAATTTTGCGGTACTAGGTTCTTTTGTAGTTTGTTTCTGGAAAACCTATAAGACAGGCAAAGGGTTTTAGGCAGATAAAAAAAGTTATCAAGTGCTGATGTTGTCCGATCAATATCAATTGCAGCGATCGTCGTCGGTCTTCACTCATCTGCAGTTCAGAAGTTCACCGCAGCTGCTACAGTCCACATGCCCCGTCAGCAAACAGCCATATTTGAGCATGAATGGTTCGTTTTTCATTGCGTTTAAACTGCAGTCTACACACTCTTCAAGAAGCATTTAGTAAACAGAAGGTATCCACTCTCTCAGTAAGTATTTATATGTGAGCGACACTTGTTATAAGACAAATACATTACAAACTACTGACCTACTTCACACGCCGCCCTCTTTATAGGCATGTTTATGTTTGTTTCGTGTTATCTGATGTATGTTTGAAGTGTTGCCATCTGTTGCATATATCGGAAGTGCATGATGATTGTTTTGCAAGTTTATTGTTCTCCGTTCGGTTCTAAACTGGATGATTGTTTATTTTTGTTGGCATTTTTTGTGTGCATTGCTTGCAAATCCAACAGTAGTATGGTTCCATACGATAACATTAGTTTATGCAGTAGCTAAAATGAAATAAAGAAAATACTAGTATTTATTAACCTTGGTTAATGTCTACATATACTAACGTGTATTATGCACGAACATTTCTAACAAATAATTAATAAATAAATTGACATTAATCTAGATTAATAAATGCTGTAAAAATGTTTATTGTTGGTTCATGATATTCGATTCATTACCTAATGCTAACAAAGTGACTCTTATTATGTAGTTTTACAAAAATACACATCTTACGTTTCAGCTTTTGCATCTAGTTCTGCATATAGAAAAGGACGTTTGTTGACCATGAGAACTAGACTGTCTATAATTACATCTCAATCAGTTTGACATGCTCACACTCTTAAATCTTTATAAACTCTCATTTATAATAATATTTATACTTTATTATATATATGCTGTTTTATTTCAGGCATCATGGCCTTTCTGGGAACCACAGTGAGGAGGGTCATGTTATGTCAGCGGTCTCTCTCGCCTCTCTGCCATGCCACCACCCGCTGCTATAGCTCCCAGTCTACGCACACCACAGAGAAAAGCGTCCCCTATGAGAAAACCCTCAAACAGGAGCAGGGCCTCAGTGGGCCCACCAAACCCCTGCCAGAGTCTGCTGATGTTGTTGTGATTGGAGGCGGAAGCCTGGGTTGCCAGACCCTTTATCACTTGTGTAAAATGGGCATGACCAATGTGGTGCTGCTGGAGAGAGACAGATTAACCGCTGGCACCACCTGGCACACAGCAGGTATTCAGAAAAAGACAGAAGTGATTTTGAATGTGGAGTTGGTGTGCACTTTGTTTACTTTGTGATTACAGTGTTCTCGTAGCTCAATTGGCAGAGTATTGTGTTGGCAGAGCAAAGGTTTCTTAGGGAACACACACACTTAAAAAAATGCTTGAATAGCTTGAATGCATGAGTCGCTTGCGGTCAAAGCGCTTACAAATGCTAAAATGAGTTAATTTTCTCCCTTCGCTCAGAAACTCTTATTTGTTTTTATAGTGATATTTAACAGAAACTGTAGTTATTTTGCTGTGCCAAAAAAGACAGTAAAGATTTTGTTCAAGAGTTTGCTAGATAACTTTCGGGGGTGATTGCAGCCAAGTCGTTGGGCTTAGCAGTCTGTCAAATATAAATGAGCTTTGGCTTGTCTTAGCTTGGATGAATATTGTACATGATCCAACCTGCATTTTAGTGTTTTGTTTGTTTCACAGGGCTTTTGTGGCAGTTGAGACCGAGTGATACAGAAGTTGAGCTGTTGGCTCACACACGCAATGTGGTCAGCTCAGAGCTGGAGTTGGAGACAGGCCTCGAGACCGGCTGGATACAGAATGGAGGCCTGTTCATTGCTTCCAATAAGCAGCGTTTGGATGAGTACAAGCGCCTCATGTCGGTATGGCACAGACGCTCAACCAAACATCTTATTTACATCGAATACATTCAATTCCAATTACATACAAGTTTTGGATTTTGCCTTGACTCTGATTTTGTTTTAATAGATAAGTTAAACATTGATTTTAATTTTATTCAGTGAGAAGGAAATAGCCCTAGAGTAATACAAGAGACATAGCCATGTAGGAAAATTGGTTGCCAGGGGCAACAGCCAATTATGCAGTTAAGTGGTCATTATAAAAGATATATTTGACCGCAGAATGCTGTGATTAATCAGTCAGAATCAAAGATTCCATAAAGCTGTTTTTTATCAAATAAAAAAGCTGATTTCCAGACCCACACAGAATAAAAAAATCAGTGCAAAGTGATTTCATGATTTCACATGTTCCATTTGGGCTGACTGATAATACATTCTTACATGAATCATCTATTTTCATGTGTGGTGTGTGTTCTTGAAGTGACATGCAGTGAATTTTATATTTCAGCTGGGTAAAGTATATGGCATTGAGTCATATGTCCTGTCGCCAGCTGAGACCAAAGATCTGTATCCACTGATGAACGTTAAAGATCTGTATGGCACACTCTACGTACCCAAAGATGGCACCATGGACCCAGCGGGCACCTGCAGCACCCTGTCCAGAGCAGCCACTGCACGGGGTGCCACTGTATGTCTCCATACATCTCTGATCAACCGCTGATTATTGAAATATTCTATAATCTCTAATGTACATGCTTAAGTATTATCTACTGCTTTTATGTGCCCCACCATTTAGAATTTAGAATTCTTTAAAATATTTTCTTTATCAGCAAAGTGTTAGAGGTTCTAAAACATGAGGACATATTTATAAGCTGTTAGTTACGAGGAAGATAATTTTGCTGTACTTGTACTTTCTTTAATTAGGTGCTGTAAAATGCTATAAAACTATTTATCAGTTAAGCATTATTAACCATACCGTAGAGTTGGAGTGACTTAAAGGCATTGTTTATTAAACAATCATGCAATAAGAAGCACCTTGGGTGTTTTTGTGTGTGTACTTTTAAAAGCAGTATTGGGATGGTATAAAGGTTTATATTTTTAGCATGTTATTTTAGGTCAGGTTATAATTTATATAAGCTATCATTTCTGAGGCATTTTATTAGTGATTTTTACAAATAACCCTGTAATTACAGGTAATAGAGAACTGCCCAGTGACAGGTATCCAGGTGAAGGCTGATCATTTGGGCATTAAGAAAGTAAAAGCTGTAGAAACTGCTCATGGGACCATCAAAACACCATGTGTGGTCAACTGTGCAGGTAAGAAACATGAGCTCTTTCCACCAGTAGAGGGCAATCTATGATAGTAAAATGCCATGTTTTGGGCTTGCTTTGACATATGCTGTAAGCATAGTTTGCCTGTTCGTTGCGGTCTAATATTACCTTTCCCTAACTAATTGATATGGTCCACTCAGGTAATTAATAATCCTTTAATAGAACTTTAAACTTTACAGCATACTTTAATCATTGCTGAGATGCTGAAATTTATCAATAAATAAAAGAAGTCAATAAAGGGCATAGTCATAAAATCTGTGTACATTATGTACACAACATATGACAATCTTAAAATTGAACTTTTCTATGTTTTTTTAGGGGTCTGGGCCACTAAGCTGGGTAAAATGGCAGGCGTCAGTGTTCCTTTGGTAGCCATGCACCACGCTTATGTTGTCACAGAAAGAATTGAAGGGATTCAGGTAACTTTTCTTTAAATTTATTTTAGTATAGCATGATAGAGCACAGATATATAAGCTTTAAAGAGTAGGTTTGGGGATAAGTGTGACGCTGAATTAGAGGCTAAATTAGGTGTCGTGATATTACACCTGCATCTGTAAACGGCAATAAAGAAAACAAAATGGGAGTGGTCCATCCCTTAATTAATCATTCATTTAATCATTAAATCATTCAAGTTTGCTGACAAAAATCTCATTTATTCTTATTAACCGTGCAGAACCGTTTTAGCTAGGCACTAAATGCTTAACACTGTATTTTAAATTAAAATATTTTTAAATTAAGTTATTGTCACATTTTCAGCATAGAGCTCCTGGTTTTAGATTACAACCTCAACCTCATGTGCCTGGCGCAATTAACTTGCGATATTATCTCCCACAGAAAGCAGGCGGAAAGTGAAATTTTATTTGAAAGAACTGTTTGTTTACTTTATATGGTGGCCATGACAGCGATAAATTATCAACAGTGTTACAACCAGGCTGACATTTTATTGTGTTAGGTGTCTGGATTGATGTGTTCTTCCAAAACATAGCACTCAGAACATATATTCAAGATGAAATGCAATGCAATTGTGTTCAGTGCAATGTTTCTTTTAATTACCTGATTTACATAATCCTAGATTAATTTGAAGTGACTTTATTAATCTTTAGTGAATTACCCACTGTGTTGTGCCAGTCCTTTCAGCTTTTGTCTTTCTGCTATGCTGTGTTTAGTCTGTATTTAAACATTTTGAAGAGTCTAATTCAGTAACTATAAATGCATGGGGGTCATTCTACAAATGGGTGCTATTTGTGTCTACTGTGTATAAATATATAACAAAACACTTAAAATATATTTCAGCACAGTTTATTAACACTTTCAGTTAAATTCAGATGTATTTATATAGATATTTTCACAATGTAGCATTGTTGCAAAACGGCTTTACAGTAAGTATATATCTGAGACAAAAGAATTTTATAGAAATGAAAAGAAAACAAAGAAAACAGGAAAATTATTAAATAATTCCTTTGCAAGGAGTCTCTCACTGTGGATTATGCAACACTGTGAGCTTAGTATATTGGTTGATGGAAGGCGTGTTGCTCCTCACAGAGAGAACAGGGTGTCATTATTAGGGGTCAAGCCCTGAAGGGGCTTATTTTTCTTCCTATTCCTCTTCTTTTGCTCTTCTGTCTATGGCAGCTCAAAGAACCATAAAAAGTTATGAAATTTGGAGTCTACTTTAAAATGATTCTGATTCTTAGGCTCATGCCAATTAAACACACATCTATTTTCCATTATAAAAATTTGTCTGTCATTTTGAATTTTTTGAAAAACATACTTTTTTGAACTCGTACAGTGTTTGCCTAATTTGCATGAAATTTGGTATGTAGCATCTGGAGACATGACAAAAAGTTATGGAATTTAACCCTACTGATCAACAGGAATTTGTATTGATTGCTTGAATTGTTCTGTTATCCAGTGTAAACAAATTTAATGTTGAGCATATGAAATGAACTTCAGGCTTTATCATTGCAAAACTTTGTGTATTGACTTAAAACTTTGTAGATGTCATTGTCACAGTATCCTGACTGCCTCATAAAAATTGACAGTACCACCTATTGGTCAAAAGTTACAAATCATTTTATGGGTTTTACTCATGACCCTGTAATTACTGCTTGCAGCTATAGTAAACTGAAATTATGAAAAATTTGTTAACCACATGATGGAGTAGTGCAAGTTTTTGGGCTGGTTTGTTCCTTATGGGACTGATAAATCCTGATTTACTGAGAACACATTTTAAGCCCACAAGTTAAAATACATAGTGAATCACTATACTCTGTTCACTGTAATCACTATTCAAAATTTGTCCATTCTTTTAGCGTATTAACATAAAGGGATAACTTTGTTCAAAAGTGATGATATGAAAGATTAGTCAGGCAATTAATAAACTTTTTTTTTTTAAGTTTTTCAAAAATGTGTTTTTTCACTAGAATATGCCCAATGTCAGGGACCATGATGCATCTGTCTACCTCCGTCTCCAAGGTGACGCTCTCTCTGTGGGAGGCTATGAACAAAACCCGATTTTCTGGCATGATGTAAGTAATAATAACATATTCAGTACATGACATAAAATTATAGCATTGACCTTTAACAGTTATTCTTCTCATGTTTTGCTGTATTTGTAGTATGTGTAGAATATAGTCTTTGCTGTTCCACAACTTGCACAAGCTTTCTGAAAAATTCTGTCATTAATTACTCAACCTTCATTAATTTTTTAATTAATGAGTTCTAAGGCTTTGTAAAAAATTCCAAAATTGTGCACTTGTCACGTTTTTAATGTTTAAAACATGTTGTTCGAACACTTTTTCCACTTAAAATATTCAGATATTGTAATTATTTGTTATGAATGAGATAAAACCATTTTGTCTTTGAATTGAATAGGTTTTGCTACTATACCTTTAAAACCTTCATATGTAAATTACCACTGTTATGACCGGCTAACCTCCACTTGCCCACAGAAGGCACATTATTGTTCATCAGGTCAGGTCAAATTGCTGTATAAATGTGTGTCCATGTTTTAATGTTCATAGATTGACAACACCATGATTATTACTGAATGTTTTTGCAGCAACTAGATTTTAAAATATTCTGAAGAAAATCTTGCTCCTATGAAAGAGTTGGGATGTTGTCGGGTCTCTACTATGTTGTTGCTAAAACATTCTGCATGATTTTAACCAGGTTAGTACCTGTATGCAGAGGTGCTCTGAGAAATTGCTTAGTTATCCTAGTTAAAAGATGTTGTGTGAGCAAATATCTCTCTGCAGAGTTATTTTGTGGGTGTATGTGTTCAAATCAACTGCAGTTTTAGCTTTACCACCTCACCTAGTGCACCCGAATGGAGATCAGGTTCACACAAGATGTGAGCTTGTTACCTTTTTCTCCCTCTCATATAACCATTTATATTCTGATCTTTTGTTACACTTATCTTCAGCCAACAGGTCTCTGTCTGTGTGTGTCCTGCACACTCTCAAGCAATAAACAAAACTTTCTCTCATTAAATTTTACCCTGGGGTTGCCGTACACAAAGGAACAGTCAAGCTATAAAACATCCAATCAATAACTTAGGAAGGGGGAACATTTTGAGAAATGTGTTTATAAAATAACTCTGTTCTCAAGCTCTTAATGAGATTGTGTGATGGTTTGCCTGATTTCAATAAATGCAGCTTCTACGGTTTTTATTTTTAAGCTACAGTCTGCTTCACACCAATCACATATTTGCTGGGTTTTTGTGATCATTTCATGGGCTGTCAGACTGCTCACACTGTCTGCTGCTGCTTTCCAACCCGCCCTCATTCATTCACAGTCCCCTGTGGCGACGTGTGCCAAGAGTGACAAGCAGAGTGGACTTTACTGGAATAAAATTACAAATCTAACAAAGGTGTTCATGAAACATTCTGAAGTCATGCTGCTTTACCTCTTTTTCTTTCCTGATGATCCTACTCGGATCTTGGGCTGCCTGGTAGCTGTCTCGGCCTGCATGAAAGAACTCTCCACCTTAAACTCAGCCTAGCTAGAAAAGAATTCCCTGTTATCCAAGAAGCTCATCACAGGTGTAATGAAGAGTCAGATGCGTTAGGTTCCATTTGCAGCATGTTTAATTAGAGTGGTCAACAGGCAAAATTCGGCAACAGCAAACAGGTACAATGGAGGGAAGACAGAGAGTAATCTGTAAAAACAGCAATAATTAGGGCAGGAATCAAACGATCATAAACTGTAATAAATCCAAGTCAAAGGCAAGCAGCAAGCAATCGATAACAAGAACTGTCCAAAATCATACACAGGTAATCAAACAAGAATAACAGGGAAAAACGCTCAGAAATGGCGCACTAGGATATCAAGACTTCAAAATGAGTAGTTGAATAAGTCCGGTTTATATGGGTGGTGGTTAACGACTATCAGGTGTGGGAACAGAAAGTGATCAGCGCCAGGTGAGGTGACTCTTGGGAATTGTGGAGCCTCCACCGTAACAACGACATTACATGGCTCATCCAGGACAGAGA
Organism: Botia almorhae; assembly: GCA_036877575.1. Lineage (NCBI taxonomy): Eukaryota > Metazoa > Chordata > Actinopteri > Cypriniformes > Botiidae > Botia > Botia almorhae. The sequence continues at coordinate 10,827 of JAZGTJ010002172.1, forward strand.
GAAAGTTGTGTAGCATAGCTGTCTTCTAGGTCTTAACCCATAGTTCTGTCTGTATGACAGAGCTTTATACCTGATAACCAATGTGCTAACTTAACATTCAGGAAATCCCACAGAGGTTTCCTGATAAGAGCACAGCAGGGGGATCCTTGATCCCACTGAAACTTCACAAAAAGATCTAACCAAATGGAATCCCACAGAAACCACACAGAACAGGTGTATATGTGTTTTTGTATCTGTGGGTGCACATTTTAAACCACAAACTATAGACCGTGCACAAATCTTGATTACTGTGTATCTGATTATAGAAATGTGCATTTGTGCGTAGTGTGTCAATCTCTTTATGCCCTATTTTGATCTGTCCCAACAGGTGTCTGATAAGTTTGCCTTCAGTTTGTTTGACCTGGATTGGGATGTCTTTATGCAACACATCGAGGGTGCAATTAACAGGGTACCTGCCCTGGAAAAAACTGGAATCAAATCTACTGTCTGTGGCCCAGGTACACACACACACACAGAGTCAAATGCATCAAACATCCATTTTATGACATCATTTAGACATTGATCTTTATTTATTATTCTTTCTAAGAACCACCAATTTATTAGGTCATAGTTTTTGTTTTCATATGCCATTTAAGAGCTGGTTTTATTTGAAATAGTTAGTGCCACAATTAAAGACTGCCATAGAGAAACTTTATAGCAGCATTGTTCTTGGCTGTATGGAAACAAATATTTATGTACTTTCATGGAAATTAAAATAACTCTTATTTACATAGTAAATGAGAATTAAAACTAACTTGGTACATAAAAAGCTTAATAGTTTAATAATCCAGCCATCACTAGGATTAAATTGAAACTTTTAAGTGATTGAAAGAAGTGATGCAGATTTGAAATATTAATTTAAATTGAAAAATAATTGTCACATAACTTTTAAATTTAAATGCATTCAGAGTTGGATTAAAAAACAATTTGCATGCACAGCATGACAGATGACTCTCATCCACGCTGCAGTTGCTAGGGGAACCATGGGCCTGTCTTTCATCACTCTTTGTATACATTTCATTCAGTGTTCATTCCGTGTTTTGTTATTAGAGGTGAAATGTAATGCAGCTAATATGTTAACATTACCATTTTCTTTTGAAATACATACAAACATATAAACTGATCTTTTCATTGGTTGTTAGTTTAGGATATGTTACCAGAGTATTAACACGACCCTCCATCAAACATTGACCTGTTTATGTTTCTTTTAAATGTCCCTCTGATGTTGTTGTTCTATACTTTACTTTTGATTTATAAAGTTCTCATGGTGCTCTGACAAGTCAATCTGACCAAATGATTGGCCTACAAGCCTATCATATGACATTTCACTCTGATATGTGACTCCTCTGGCTCTTTCTAGAGATTCAGTCACCTTTACTCGCTGTAATAAAATATGACAGGTGTGAAATGCCATTAACACATTGTAGTGACTGTCGGTCACTCACACACAAGTTTCAGGTCAGTGGATGAGCTCTCATATTGTTTTTAAAGAGTGCTATCAAGGGCGCTTATTTACCCACTCACTGGCTATTAAAAATAAAGTGTTCAGTACACAATTTATCAGGTCTTTTATCATTTGGATTTGTGTATTTTCACATAATAATAATACATTTTGGTGTGACCCTGGGTGTCCCTGTAACTGTTAATTTTAGTCAGTGACAACACTTCAAAGTAACAATTACTTGAATGTACACCACTGTGTGCATTGACGTTATATATATATGTAACAAAACTTGTTTTTGGGCAAACTGTTCTATTAGTAATTTGAACCTAACTATAGCCCTGATATCTTAGTCGGTCGGTCTTGCTCTGAAGGCTTTGATTTGCCTTTGGTTGTTCCGTGGAGTCAGGTTGAAGCCACGTTTGATACTACAAGGTGACCCAGAGCAGGCTGTTCTGCTGAGGATGGCAGTCAGAAAGATTTGGTCATCTGCTCTGAGGGGACAGCTGTCTGTGCATGGTGACGTATGAATAAGGGCGATGAGAAGAGGATGATAAATAAAATATAACTGCAGCCTCTTCCTTTGCTTTTATTCCTTCTCTCAAGAGCAAATAATGCTCTAGAAAACATTTCCTTATATGCGGTAATGGAAAAGGACTGTCTCTTGTCTTTGTCTGGCCTTCTCTTCATTTATCTTTCCATTTTCTTCATCCGTTTTTCCATTTACTCTCCCTTCATCTCTGTTTCTGCTCACACTCATTCATATTTTCTTTTACCTCTGAGTTTGATGCTTTTGTGGCTCATTCTGCACTTTCTTATGACTGAAGCCCTGACCATTAAGAGCAGGCCATTAAGTGAGCACTCAGTTCTGATACATTTTTAAAGACAGTTTCTGAAAGGTCTTATCTGACCTACTGGCAGCACTATGGGTCATAACAGTTTCCCTCCTCCCACCCTCTTATACCTTTGGTCTCTAAAGGGGCCATTTTCCACACTTTTGAAGCAATTTCTTAAAGTGCTCTCATTTTTTGTAACATATATTACAAACATTCTCCACACACTCTCAGTGAAGGTGTCCCGCTAGGGACTTTTCAGTCACTTTTCAGTCACTTTTCAGTCACTTTTCAGTCACTCTGACTTTTTAGTCAGATCACAAAATCTCATGTTCTGTGTTATTGTGTATAGTGTGTATGTAATGTTGACAGCCCTAACATTTTTACACTTTCCTCCCAGAATCCTTTACTGCAGACCACAAGCCCCTGATGGGTGAAGCCCCGGAAGTGAGAGGATTTTTCCTCGGTTGTGGTTTTAACAGTGCTGGTAAGTCATGGAGCTGACACACACAAATACTCACATATGTGGTTTATGGGAACTGATTTTTATACGGAGTGATTTAAATTTTCTCTCCCCTTTCACTTACCCCATACCTACGTAACCCTCACAGAAAAATGTTGCCATTTCTATTTAAAAAATTTGTAACGGTTTATAATGGAGCACAAAGCAAGTGTCCTTGTAAACCATGTTTATGAACAAGTTGTTATAGACAAGTCATTATAGACATTTGTGTTCTCAAAAACCACATATAGCAGTACACACACACACACCTCTTTTGATCATCATCAAATTAATTACTTAACCTTTACTCTGATACTCTTCAGTGTTTACACCCCCACCCACTCATATACATGGCACATACTCTAGATCATTGTAGCTTGAACTCTGACCCCTGCATATCTAGTACTAGTGTTGCAGTGTTGCTTCTATTCCTGTGTCTCATCAAGATAAGCATGTGGTTTATACAGAGATTTGTGAAGAAAGTGCACAACAGAAACCTGAATTAGGATTACAATTACATTTAAACACAAAATAAGAAATTGCCAAATAAAGACAAGTGGTGGTATTTTTAGACATAGGCGTGTCATGATTTTGAAGGTTGGTTGAAATTCTGTCTGGCTCTAGAGTTACGCTGACTGAGCTTAGTTTGGGGCGGGTCACCTTGCAGGCCTCAGACATGCTGATGGGTTGCGATCACGCGAATGGATCAAAATACTATAGGAATAAAACTCAGATATTAGATGCATGCATATTTTTGTACAGCACTACAATATCTGACCTTAGCCTTCAAAACTAATTTTCTGGAACTAAAAAGTGTACAAGAAGATGTTTTAGTTGTTATGTGATACACATTACCAAAAGTGTTAAATTGGAATAAGATTAATTGTAAAGTCAAACGTATCACAAGTCACAAGCAATTAAATTGAATTTTATTTCTATAGCGCTTTATGTTACATTGCTTCAAAGCAGCTTTAGATAAAATAAAAAATGAATAATAATAATAAAACATAGAAGAAATGTCAGACATGTTCAACACATGGTATTATTGCAAATAATATGTGAGATGTGTATTAATAAAACTAATTAGGCATACTAGGTTTGTAGTAGGTTTATGAATAAAGGGTTGACCTAACCGATAAAACTACAAAATCATTAAGCAAGATATGCCATTCCAGCTTACATGAAGATGCCATATAAAAAGGTTACATTTTATGGGACAGGGGTATAAGGGATTTGTGCTAGTAAAATACACACAAAGTAAAATGCATACATACATTTTATATATATATATATATATATATATATATATATATAAAATCTCATGAAGGAGAATGAAAGAGAATTGTTAGTAATGGTAGCGTAATGGTACAGTCATCAAAACTATGAAATAATGCAAATTGAATAGGATTTTAGCAGTGATCTATTTGCAAATCTTGAAACCTGTTTCATCCTGTTTTCACCATGAAAAAACAACACAATTATTTTACTGCTTTGAATGCTTTTTTTAGCGGTTATTAGATGTGCAAGACTTAAAACTTTGGTTTGCCCTGCATAAACATGCACAAATCATATAGAGCACTTACAAAGTTCAGATAATACAGCCAAGTCCCTTTCAGAAAGTATCTGAACTCCGTGGCCATCTTTGTATGACATACAAAACTCAGAACCTAAAGTCACATCTGTTTAAATAAGGAAAAACAGATAACCCTAAAATCCTGTCTACGAGATAAATAAAACGGTATATTTACGATAAACTATTAAACCTGACATTATCTGTACCATAAGTTGTGTGTTAAGCTCAGTTTGAGCAGTTTTTCCAGGACGCTTCAGCAAAATGTCATTTTCCATGGCATTTTGTTAATTCTGTAATCTTTGATACAGCTGCCTGACCAAAACATTGAGCCTGCGTTTGGAAACGTTACATATATGTGTATATGGTAGTATATAAGCATATTTGAAAGTATATTTGTAAGAAACTACGTTCTGCTTTTCTCTCTTGTTTATTCTTTTTTAATTGTACTGTTATGCAGTAACACACTAACGTGTGTGATGCCTGCGAGTGATTAAATCATGAAATATCTACAGTGGTAGATGATGCTTATCGTGAATGACAGATCTGCAATGAGAATTCTTCAGGGTGGGTTTTATGTCTCACTTATGACATAAGATATTAATCAGGAATTCTCCTTGGGTTTAACTTCATGAGAGCTGTGGGATGTGTGTACTCAACCAAAGGATTTCATCATTATGCATGACCACCATGATGTTGTCTTTCTTGCCATCCCCCATTTGTTGTTCGTTCAGTTTTTCTTTCTTTATGTCATCATCTTAGAACTACCATTACGCTGTTAGACAAGACTAGACAATTGTGGAGATGTGAGTTTGAGGAAGACTGATTAAATGGTATTACTTTGGGGTGTATATGTTGGTGCTGGTGAAGCTACCATTATACTGTACTATAGCTTTCCAAACTACAAGCTACTCATAATTTCAACTGTAGTCGAACTACCTTTAAAAAGGTACAAACTATCAAAAAAGTTCACCAGGTTTTCTGACCAGTACCACTCTGAAGTATTCTTGTTTTTCAGACCCATCTCTCTCTTTTTGTATTTCCCCTTGATTTCTTTTTCATCTCCCTTGACAGTTAGAAAAATATTTGCTAGTGACGGCTGCACTTTGAAGGAACAGAACTGAGAGAAAAAGGTTAAAGGGGGATGTCTATCTGCAGGACAACGTTTATCTCAGGACCTCAGCAATTCACAGCAGTTGTAGAACAAACAACACAGACCAAAGACTGAATGAAAGTGTACAGCTTGTAGAGTGTTGTGCTAATAATGGCATGGGCTTGATTAGCAGGAAACATACAATCTGATAGTCGCTTCTGAAAATGAACAAACTGAACAAATGTTACTAAAAACTTGTAAGCTTCTGCAGTAGCAGACACTTAACATCCAGACAGATGAGAGAGGCTAAGTAAAGCAAGTTTCTAAAAAACTGCAAAGTCATTCAGTCTATGATAACCACATGGTTTCTAGAGGTATATCATTTCTAGAGGTAAAAGATGACCCAGAAAGGTGACATGCACAATCTGCAGGCAGACTTTGCCTTAAATTAACTGACCTCAAACATCACTTATTGTTTGAAATGCGAGTATGGCCTAACGTTAGACACTTTATATGGCCGCTTGCACTAGATTAATGCTCTTATTAGAAGCATATCCAAGTTTGACCAAGTGTGGACCTAGTTTGGCAGATCTGCTAAGCACCTGCACTTCCTTTTACATCCATGGCATCAGCACGCATCATCTCAAAGGCCGGTGCGCTGGCTCCATTGTGAGCAGGACACAGCGCTCAATTCTCACTGCCAGTGTATACAAACTCATGATCTTGGGACATTCTAAAACGCGCAATGTGGCTCAATTCACAGATCAATACACACCTGTGTACTTTTCCGAGTTCCAATTTCAGATTTCCTTGCCCCAAAATGGCATTTAGAAAAGCCATACTTTGTTTGGTCACTTTACATATCTGCCAGATGGTCACTTCCTGTTTTAATGGTGCAGAATAAGCTGCTGTGTGAGCCAGACTTAATGCCGGCACTCAAGAATGTGGCTGCAGGAGTAGGAGGTATGTTCTTGTGTAGGGGAGCACAGTATGAATAAAATACAGTATAACTTGGAGCTTTGTGCATTTACCAGATCTATAATATATATATAATATATATTGAGGTATTTCCCAAGGAAGCCTGATACCACTTAAATAATTTAATATTTGGGTGGGTAACTGACTGACCATCAAGTATAAAGCAATGATGAAAGAAAAATGGCCAGTGATGATGGAACACGAGGCACATCTTTTAATTTTTGCTGATGCAATTCTGCACTGTTTTGGGTGTTACAGTCTTGATGTATTAGATTAGCATCTTGATAACTCACAGATTATGATGGCTACACTGTGCAATTTGATTTAGCAGCTTCGTTTAAAAGGATAAACATATATAAAATATATATTTCTCATATATAAAAAATAGGTGACATTCATTGTGTAGTGAATAGTGAGCAAATGAGTGTATGCAAGAATGTTCTGCCTTGTTCAGATGTAGACACATTAGAGGCAATTAATTTGTCAATTTAGAGAATAATAACTTAAAAGCTTTAAGACATGTAAGTGAAAGTTACAAGTTAGCAACTAAAATATTCCTTATTTTACAAACTCCATAGAAACACTATTCTGTATGAAATCAAAATAGCTCTTTGTGCAGGCTGCTATTGTTATGTGTGTTCTATGTCAGCATCAATTTTTGTTTTGAGAGCTGTAGAGATATTTCCCCCTGTAACGAAACATCAGACGCAGTGGGATCCATTTGCAGCTGGTTTATTCTTGTGGTCAAACACAGGCAGTAAACACAACGTAGGCAGAGCCAAACAGAATCAGTAAACAGGCAGTGGTCAAGGCAGGCATAAACGAGATCAATAATCCAAGTCAGGGCAGGCAGGAAACAGGCAAGAGTAATAAACAATCCAAATCAATACTCGAGAATTGTTGCCAGGGCAAAACAAAACTTTGCAATGAACATCCAGTCCATCAGGTGCTTAAAGAGAGTCAATGATGAACAGGTGTGGGTAATCAGCATTAGGCATGGTGTGTTCTGGGAAATGTAGTGCGGAAGTGTACAGGTCAAAACTCGGGTGACAGTTCCCTCTCGTGGTGCGGGGGAGGTGGAGCAGGAGCCTCCATTGTGACACCCACTTAGTGTGGAAGATTAACTTTGTGTCTAAAATGTGGTGACATGGCATGGAATTCAAGGTGGCCATTACTCAGTGACTGTGTTGACGCTGGCTAATGTTAATGAACTCATCAGCCAGATAATGAGCCGAGACGCCATCACACTCTCCCAGAACCTGTTTATTCATTTAATACCTTCCCACTTTCTTCTGAACTGTCTTGACTCTCTGTGCTGTCTCACTTCAGCATGTCCTTCATCATTAAGGGCCAAGAACCAACGATGCATAGTCCCTGCAGCATCTATTAGTCGTTGTATAAATTAAGTTCTTTTGGTTATATTTTGTTTTTTGGTTTATTTGGGAATTATCCCAAGGTTTTAATGCCTGTTCTTGACTTCCTTATTCTAAATATAATACATGCTAAGATAAATACATAATAGCATAGAAGCTTAGCTTAGTTTAGCATTATATTGAATATATTTATATTGACGTCTAACTTAGCCTAGGGTTTTGGGTAAACGTCTAATATTTTACTGTATATATTTTATGTATATATGTATGTATGTATGTATGCTGCTTTTGCATGTTGTGTAGTTCATGGTACTATTGCAAATCCCTTATAGCCCTGTCCCATAAGATGTTTTCTATTATATGCCATTCTTATGTAAGCTGGAATGCATATACTGTATTTTTTGCTCAACAATATTGTGGCTTTATCAATTCAGTCAGCTCTTTGTTCATGAACATACTATAGGCCTAGTATACGTAATTAGTCTTATCCCACACATATTATTTGCAATAATACCATTAACATGTCTTACATTTGTTCTGTGTTTTATTATTATTCTTAGTTTTTTATTTGAAGCTGCTTTGAAGCAATGTAACATTGTAAAAAGCGCTATATAAATAAAATTGAATTAAAATTTAGCCTTAAATTTGTGTGCACTCTTTGCTATAAATGTGTCAACCAAAGAGTATTGTGAGAGATGCACTTTCTTATTGTTTAGCAGGACCTGTGATTGTTATAACTTCTAGATCATTAAGGAAAGATCCAAAACTGTTGTTAGATTATTCTCTATACAACACTGTGATGCAAATGATGGACATATACTCATTTGATTGGCAGGTATGATGTTGGGGGGAGGATGTGGCAGGGAGTTAGCTCACTGGATCATCCATGGGCGTCCAGAGAAAGACATGTATGGATACGATATCAGGTATGTATGTGTGCCCTGCTTTCAAACCTCACTGGATCCATAAAGCAAGTAACCACTGAAATTGATTTTACTGAGTTTGTGTGTAACAATCTATCTTCACAATCTATCTAACTGTCCCCAAACATGTTGTGATCCATAATCAATAAAGGCGAAGCAAAGGTTGCTGACCTTTGAATGCATCCCTTGGTTTTGTTTTTTTTGCCATCCCCAAACACCTGCAGTCTACACAAGCTTCAGTCATGCAGAATTTACTAATTGTTGTTCTGTGACCATTTAGAAAGTTTCAGAGGAAATTATGGATACTATATGCTAAATAAAGGCAGAACTCAATTAAGACTGGTACTTAAGATCTTAAAGTTAAGACTGATTCATGAGTCTTTTATGAGCAAGTTATTTTTAATAAAATGATCAGTGTCATTTGTTTTAGTGAATCGCACTGTGCTGGTAGCACACAGTCTCTCTGTCTCTTTTGCTCTTGCTCTCACATACAAATTCAGTTCAGACTGGAGGCTCACAACTCTACTGAGGCTTCATTTATTTTTTTTAACCAATAAAACCACTTTCAGATTATATTACCATAGTGTTGTTCTCTCCACATTGCTAGAAGAATACACATGCTCAGGAACAGAATTTTTGTGTCCACACTTAATAATTACTCCCAAAGTGTTTGTCTGTGAATGAAACATTATGAGGCCCAGCTCAGGGAATCAGATGAGTGGAATTCTCAGGGTCAGCTGTCACGCTTCACCCTGCTGTGACTCGTGCTGTGCATGCTCATCATCTCCCCTTCTCTCCATCTCAGGAGGTTTCACCACTCCCTGACTGACAATAACCGCTGGATCAAAGAGCGAAGCCATGAGTCATACGCCAAAAACTATTCAGTTGTGTTTCCCTTTGATGAACCGCTGGCCAGCCGCAACATGAGAAAGGACCCTCTTCACCAGGTTCTGTTCTTTCTCTTCTCATTTACCCATTTCATTGCAGAGTGCTAGAACACACTTCATTCTAATCAAATACAATTTCTGTGACAATCAGTTCATCTCAGTACATTTTCACACATTTAGTTCCTTTTTTTAAACGCTTTGTTTTTTCTTTTTTTTTTAAATCTGTTTTGTTTTGTGATTGTGGGAATAACGTTGACAAAAATTGGCAATTTTTTATGTTTTTTTAATTAACAGATCTTTATCAAACAGTTGAGATGTCTCTGAAGTGCGTATTTTTGTCATTCTGTGTTGACAAAACGTACTGTATCTATCTTGTGATGTGCTTAAGCCTGATGTATCTCTGTGTAGGAAGAATTGAACCTGCTTTAATGGTGACCAGGGGCTGCATGCCTATATCTAAGTCGGACAAAAGCTCACCATGAACCTTTGTGCTGCAAAGTGTTCTAAAGTTATAGCTTGTGTCACCATCTATTTTTTTATTGTGTAACAAAGAACAGTATAAACATTATGCTAAATATCACCTGGTGTGTTTCACAGAAAAAGAAAGTTCATATAAGTTTGGGACAACATGAGGGTGGGTAATAATAACAGAATAAATCATAATTTTTTTAAACTTTGGGTGAAATATACCTTAAAGCTTTTATTGTGCTGTGTTTGGCATCTCTTCATAAAGAGAATGATGCAACGGTGCACCAACTAAATACAGTGCCTTTGAAAAGTATTATTTATATCCCTTGAACATTTTCACATTTTGTCACCTTACAACCACAAACTTAAATGTACTTTATTGAGATTTTATGTGATAGACCAACACAAGGTAGCACATAATTGTGAAGCGGTTTTCTGAAAAGTGTGGCGTGCAATTGTATTCAGCCCCCTGTACTCTGATACCCCTAAATAAAATCCAGTGTAATCAATTGCCTTCAGAAGTCACCTAATTAGTTTACAGAGCCCACCTGTGTGTAACTTAGTCTTAGTATAAATACACCTGTTCTGTGAAGGCCTCAGTGGTTTGTTAGGGAACACTAGTGAACAAACAAAGCAGAGTGAGTTCCTTGAAGCTTGAAGACCAAGGAACTCGCCAGACAGGTCAGGGATACAGAAGTTTAAAGCAGGGTTAGGTTATAAAAAAACATCCCAAGCTTTGAACATCTCAAGGAGCACTGTTCAATCCATGGCCGTCCACCTAAACTGACAGACAGAGCAAGGACAGCACTGGTCAGAGAAGCAGCCAAGAGGCCCATGGTCACTCTGAAGGAGCTGCAGAAATCCACAGCTCAGGTGGGAGATCTGTCCACAGGGCAACTATAAGTCATGTACTCCACAAATCTAGCCTTTATGGAATAGTGGCAAAAAGAAAGCCATTGTTGAAACAAAGACATAAGAAGTCCCATTTGCAGTTTGCCACAAGCCATGTAGTGGACACAGCAAACGTGTGGAAGAAGGTGCTCTGGTCAGATGAGACCAAAGTTGAACTTTTTGGCCTAAATGCAAAGTGTATGTGTGGCGGAAACATAACACTGCTCATCACCCTGAACACATCATCAACATGGTGTGAAAAACATGGTGGTGTCAGCATCATGCTGTGGAGATGCTTTTTTTCAGCAGGGACAGAAACGCTGGTCAGAGTTAATGGGAAGATGGATGGAGCTAAATACAGGGTAATCCTGGAAGAAAACCTGTTGGAGGCTGCAAAAGTCTTGAGACTGGGAAGGAGATTCACCTTCCAGCAAAACAATGACCCTAAACATACAGCCAGAGCTACAATGGAATGGTTTGGATCAAAGAATATTCATGTGTTAGAATGGCCCAATCATTCTAACTCCTGATCATAAGTCCAGACCTAAATCCCATTGAGCATCTGTGGCAAGACCTGAAAATTGCTGTTCACAGACGCTCCCCATCCAAACTGACTGAGCTTGAGCTATTTTGCAAAGAAGAATAAGCAAAAATTTCAGTCTCAAGATGTGCAAAGCTGGTAGAGACATACCCCAAAAAGCAGCTGTAATTGCAGCGAAAGGTGGCTCTACAAAGTATTGATCCAGGGGGCTAAATACAAATACACACCACACTATTTAGATTTTTATTTGCTTAAAATTTTGAAAACCATGTATAATTTTTCATTCCACTTCACAATTATGTGCTACATTGTGTTGGTCTATTACATAAAATCTCATTAAAAAACATTTAAGTTTGTGGTTGTAATGTGACAAAATGTGGAAAAGTTCAAGGGGTATGACACCTGCCTTCCTGTCTGTTTATAATTGCTTTTATTGAGGCTGAAACATTATATAGGCCTGTTGTGAGAAAGAATAGTGTTAATTACAACGAGAAGCCTGCGCTTTAAGTGTAAGTCATTATTTTAGTCAACAAACTTCACAACTTGCCAGTTTAGTTTACACCTAGCTAGCCAAAAGTGTTATGTGTGCATCTGTTATGCAGCATTTTACTGACAGCATTTCAATGAGCATGTAGCTGCTTGAAAAGACTTGTTGCTAAGTTACTGCTAAAAAGACGTTTAAGTTTTTCCAAAAATACCACTTTGTTCTGGCTGGGCTACAGGCGTGAAGCCACACAAGCTTCATCTTAGTGAATAATGGCCTGCTGAAATATAGCTAGCTAGCAATAATAATGCTCTGCTTTTATTTAGACCACTGAGCCTTTCTAAGATGACTGTTAATTAAATGTTTTATTTCTTTCTAACTAGGAAATCTTCTTGAGCTAATCCTGCTAAAAAAAGGCATGTGGTACTGATATAACTTGGGTTTGTTAAAAAAAACACTTTTAAAAAAAAAGTTTGTTAAAAAAAACTATCTGTTCAGATAAACTGAGAACAGTTTATCTGTTTTCCTTGTTAATGTTGACACCTGTCTTTTAAAGTTAATTGAAGTAAATTGATGAATTTTGTCTCGCTCTTATTAAAGGGCTTGTTTATCCAGGTAGAAATCCTGCAATCATACCCTCCTTCATGTTGTCCCAAAACAGTAATACTCTTTTGCTTCTGTGGAACACAAAAGTAGTTAATTGCCAGAATGTCCTGCCTCTTGTTTTCCATATAGCTAAAGTAACTGGGAACTAGGGCTGCTATTCCCAACAGTGATGAAAAAGTTAAAGGTGTCGTGAAACTTCATTCCAAGTGTCTTGAAGCCAATAATTGTAAAAAAATGTTTTTAAAGTCAATTTCTTTATAGGATAATCAGTTCCTTGTAAGTCACAAGCTTTCTCTTACACCCCCAATGCATAATATTTCATGTTCTCAGGCAAATACTCGAGCAAACTTTGAGAATCTGTATCCTTGTCAGGTTTGTTTTTGCTTCTAGAAACTTTTGCGTCTCCTTTTTGTCATTGTCTATCACCCTGTGCATTTCGACACACTTCTATAAATTCCTTGGTTAAGTAACACCATGGACCAAAAGTACCCTGGTGGCTTATTGGCATGGCAACAACAGCCAAATTTATCCCTGCAAATATTTTTAGCTCAATTACAGCAGCAAATTACAGAACGTTACCATTATAATTACAGCAAACATGTACAGCAGACAAGTTGTTGTGTGTGACTCATGTTCCATACCTCAGTCCATGAAACTAATATATGGACTTCAAAAACCCTGGAGATAGAAGGCCAATTGCCTAGCAACCATTTCTCATGCCTGAAAGAAGCGCAGAAATCTGGGGAGCTGTGTGGGGGATTGAGAAAGAGGGTGGACCCATTCCTTCTTTTTGTTTCAGGGCTGAGGAATAGCCTAAGAAATCGTGACAGGCTATTTTAAGCATAGAAAAAAAAACACTGCATCAGATCAAAAACCCAAATATGTAACTAATATGCAACTAATGTAATTTCTGCTTAAAATCACTGTGCAAACGATAACTATTGCTCATACCTCTACTTACAGTTGAGGACACACCCTGCCCAAAGTATTAAACTAAGTTTGAGTTAAACTTAAGGCAAAATTGAAGTGAAAAAATTAAAAACTGAATTTCTACTTTTTGTTTGAACTAGTTCTATTGACATTGTATGGTTTTATCAGTAACTGTGTAATTATGTTTGTGACAGGGATTTTTTTGTGTTTTTTTAGGTTGTATTTGACAGTTGTGTTGTGTTAACAGGTACTGCAGGAACAGGGCTGTGTGTTTCAAGAGAGGCACGGCTGGGAGAGACCAGGCTGGTTCAACAGAGACGGCCCTGCACCAGTGAGAAACACAAAAACACATGCACACAAATGTACAAAAATACATTCTATTACATAAGCAGGACAGCAATAGCTCAGTGTTTATTATGACAGAAATAAGCTTCAAACCATTGAGGTCTGGATTAATTGGTTCTTGATTGATTTGTGTAATGAATTGGTGTTTCAGGTTTTAGGTTATGATTACTATGGTGCCTACGATGTTCCCAAAAACACTGCTTACAAATACAACGAGTTGCTTGGCAAAGAGTACACCTTTGACTTCCCTCCACATCACAACGTGGTGAGCAATTTCTTGTGTGTGTGTGTGTGTAACATGCTTAATGAAATTCTCAGTAGCTGAAAGTAGCTAAACAGCATTTTTATAATAATGTGTTTATGGAACAATCATGCATAAAACACAATACTGGTTAACCCTCCCGAAACAACATCAAGATTTTGAAGATCCCCCTCAATTTCAGATTCGGGATGAGTGCCTGACCTGTAGGAATGCGGTGGCTGTTTTTGATATGTCCTACTTTGGTAAATTTTACCTGACTGGTCCAGATGCAAAAAAAGCTGCTGATTGGCTATTTACAGCTGATGTCAACAAAGCCCCGGGTGAGAATTTCTAAGTGTCTGAGCTTGTTTTTTTTGTTCTGTCAGATGGATGGATCGACCATGTTAAACTTTAGCGGTTATTGATGTATTCTTAATCAATATTATTTTTGAACCTAAATGTGATTTTCTTCTAATATTCTAAGTCTAATATTGTGTCTGATGTTTTGTATTGCAGGTTCGACTGTGTACACCTGCATGTTAAACAAGAAGGGTGGAGTTGAGTCTGACCTTACTGTCAGCCGCTTAGAGCCCAGCGCTGCCCAGCTTCCACTGACACCCGAATCCAACGGTAAACTTAACAAATGGGTTTATGCAGGGTTAAAAAAATGATACATACAGCATTGAAACAGGATGTTACATCACTATGTCTGTGTTTACAAGGTGATGCATACTACCTGGCCATTGGAGGTGGTGTGGCCCAGCATAACTGGAGCCACATTCAGACAGCACTTCAGAACCAGGGCTTTCGCTGCACACTAATAGACCATACTGAAGACATGGGCATGATCAGCATACAGGGACCCAAGAGGTCAGAACCAAAACATATGTTTTGTTTAATTCAGTTTTTAATTCAGTATTTATGAAGCGCCTTTTAAATGTTTTTTTTGTGCAAAAAAGGGCAAAAAAAAGGATTTCAGTGCAACATTTTAAGTACTGCATGTTATTATTGAGCAGTTCTAATTAAATCTTATAAATAATTATGACTTGATATATTTGTCTATAAGCACCAATTGAACAAACTAAAAAGAAGTGTGGCAAAGAGTCTGTAGTCTGTACCTAAACTGACAGAATGTGTCAATCCTAATCCTTAGAAGATCATACACAAACGTATGTATTATATTGTGTTTTTTTAGTTACCAGCCACCTGATAAAACCATTTTTTCTAATTTGATGCTTGTTAACTTTTAATGTTAATTTTGGGCCCTAGTTGTGGATGTTTAGATAGAAACCAACTGATAAATGATCTTTTTCGCCAAGGCCAGAAGTGTTGCATTCTGAGTACTACTGTATGGTTTTATAATATATACATAAATTTAAAAAAGGACAATTAGATTTTTCAGTTGATTTCATTATTTTCCCTCTTTAAAGTTCTTCTTCTGAGCCAATGCGCTCAGCTCTTGACAGTGTGTCCTTCAGCTGTGTCCTTCAGTCTTTTTCCTAAGATGTCCTAAGATAAAGAAACCTAGATAAAAGAGCTACCAGGCTTATGAAATTTCTCATTGTGCCCTTCATAGCTCAAGAGAAGCCAGTGGCTGCTGTCAGCCCTGCTGATCAACAGTCAGATCCTGCAGAAAACCGCAGCTGTTGTAATGAACAGCACCTCAGCGATGTGTATGTGTATCTAGCTTAGCATTAAATAATGATTACTGTGTTTTTATGGCTGGCCTTTTCCTCCTTTTTACTCCTTTTTTTTTACATGTTTAAATTTATTTTAGCTATATTTATCTTGTTAAATTTGAAAATGCCATTTTTCTAAATGGTCTGTCCATACTGGCATTGCTCGCCTACACTAAAATGTCTATAAATGCTTATATTCTTTTACTGGGCATATGGCGAAAATCAAAAGCAGCATACTAAATAAGTGTAATATATATCACCAGCGGTTCTCGCTCGCTTCCGGTTTCGGTTCCCCACGATGCTTCAGCAGACCTGGTTTTAAAAGAGCTTTTTTCCTCTAAAGAGCATTCTAATGAGGGGTCACTGTGGAGACTCCCCGCTGGGTCATTTTCCTGCAGACCTCCCAGTCCTCTGCAGCATTGGGATTAGAGCTGTCGGGTGGTGGCATTATCA
The DNA here is from genome assembly GCA_036877575.1 of Botia almorhae. NCBI lineage: Eukaryota > Metazoa > Chordata > Actinopteri > Cypriniformes > Botiidae > Botia > Botia almorhae. The sequence goes on from JAZGTJ010002172.1 coordinate 27,104, forward strand.
CTTTTGGCGCTCCAGATGAGGACCAGATTTGATTGCTGCATCAGAGAGTGAGCTGCTCTTTTCTGAAGATAAGGCGGACTTCCCCCTTTCGGGCCCCTTTGCCCAGCAGTTCTCAGCAGTCCAGAAGCAGATGGAGGCAGGCGCATCCTCCCCAGGTGTGATCCTTCTTCACTCCTTGGCCTGGTTCCCAGTCTGCTCATCGCCAAGGGCATTCCTCCCTGTGTCTCCAGCTCCGCCATAGACTGAGGCTGTTCTTCAACCCTGTCACAGAGCCAGCCGCAGGAAGTTGATGCTCGCAACTCAGGTCCCTGATAAGCTCTCCAGCAGGATGGCTAAGCGACCCTGACAGCCACAGCCTGGAGTGCAGACGGACTGTTCGCAGGATGCATTGCCTCCTCACACACCTCCGGCCCTCCTGTCAGGGCTAGCAGCTCAGCCTCTTCGACTCAAGCCTGGCCCTGCCACTTGCCCCCCCTGGTCCTGCTTGCACGGAATCTGGGGGCCTGGCTAGCGCTCCCCAGCCCATCTCTTTGGCTCCTGAGGACGATCAGACTTGGCTATGCGATTCAGTTCACCAGGTGCCTCCCCGTTTTAGAGGCATCCTCTGTACCTCAGTAGTGGACAGTGACGCCTGTCCCTCCAGCCGAGATGATGTCTGGGTTTTACAGCCCGTACTTTATTGTGCCCAAAAAAGGAGGTGGGCTGCAGCCAATCTTGGACCTGCGTGTCTTGAATTGGCCCTTGCACAAGCTACCCTTAAAGATGCTCAGGCAGAAACGCATTATTTCGTGCGTTCGCCCCAACGATCAGTTCGCAGTGATTGACCTGAAGAACACGTATTTTAACCTCTTGATTTTGCCTTAACACAGGACGTTCCTGTTCCCCCGCAGTGAGGCTGCCTTTGCCCTATTACGGAAAGAGTACGTTCGCATCCTCAGCTATCTTGACCACTGGCTTATTCTGGCCCACTCTCGAGAGCAGTTGTGCGAACACAGGGACCTGGTGCTTTGGCACCTCAGCCATCTGGGGCTTTCCCAGGTCAATTGGGAAAAGTACAAGCTTTCCCCAACACAGGGCATCTCTTTTCTCGGTATGGAGCTGGACTCTGTCACAATGGTGGCGCACCTCTTCGGCAAGCATGCACGATCACTGCTGTCAGCTCGGCAGAAGGGAAATGCCGTCTCCAATAGAGGTTGGCCCATTGGATAGTGGCTGCCATCCCTTGGTGTACTTCCAAGGAGTGCTGTGCCCACAGCACCCCTCTAGCAGACATTTGCAGAGCTGTGGGCTGGACGACACCTACCAGCTTTGCGAGGTTTTACAATCTCAGGGTGGAGCCCAAACCTTCCCTGTATTGGGGCCCAGTAGGTAGTGGTGGGAGGATGTGCTCTGTCTTTTCTCCTGTATTGCTTCCCCCTGGGAAGGAGACCTGTGCACTGAGGGGGGGACAGGAACAATTGTTATGATCTCTCCGCGTCCAGGCTCCGCACCCGGCTGGGCTGCGACAGTTTGCCTGCATGGAGCGCTGGGTAGATTATGGAGGCAGGGAAGCTGTCATACAGAGACATGCCTCACCTGGCCAAACTTGCATTCTTAGCCCGTAATGTGCGTCAGCTTGCAGCATTTTACAGAGGGACCCCATACGTCAGTTCGTTGACGTATCGTCAAATGTGACTGACTGAAAGGGAACGACTCAGTTGCATATGTAACCCTCATTCCCTGTTACATCCCCTTGCCCCAAGACTGATTCACAGCTGATTGACCGGGACACATCTCGGCTCCTCAGCACAAACCTGAATGAAAGCGATCTGCAGGCGGCTTTGTATACCCGCTTCTGGGTAGGCGTGACTCGGCCCGCAACTCCTTTGCACAATGCTCATTGGCTCTTTCCTCTCGGGCAAATGTTAATTGACGTGTTTTTTTCTACTCAATGGAGCCTCCATAAGTCAGTTTGTTGTTGTAACGTCTCTATTCCTTCCTTCAGGAAATGAGGGTTACATACCTAACCGAGACATTTCAGTCTTTAAATCAGAGAGCATTGTTTGGTCAATATGAATGTTGCTTTAAGACCTACAAACATCTTTGATCCAAAATCACATTGAGCATGTTATGCCATGGCAGGTTTGTTTTGTTCATGTCTAAACATTATTTACGGTTTATAATTATGGTTATTTTGTGGTATCATAAGATGCCATATATTAGAAGTTATAAGTCAGTTATAAGGCTGTTGTGTGTGTGTGTGTTGAAATGATTCCAGCATCATATGGGTTTTTGTCAGGACCAAAGTGAGATTTATGCAGTGTTAGCAGAGTAAGTGACACCATGCTTACGGTGACTCCTGAAGTGTGAATATACGCTTTACCATCATCCAAAGACCTGCTTTATTTACAGAAATATACCATAACAACAGTGCAGGACTGATTGTCAGCAATAAAATCAGTATTGGTAAGATTAGGGATTATTCAAGATGGTTGTCAGTCATCAGACTAACTAGCTTTTTTTGTATTTAGTTTCAGAGGCAGCTTTATTTTACAGGGCTTTTAAGACCTTTGTGTGTAAAACAACACATTTTCAAGAACATAAATCAGTAGGTTAAAACCTGGCATATCCATAGATTATATCAGGATTACAGTAACCAAAATTGTGAATACTTGCAATTTTTTTTCTTGTTTATACATTTAATATTAAACACAGTGTTTTGTATTTAATATCAGATATGTTTTTATTTGTTGAGAATTTAGAGAAAATCGTCTGATAAACGATCGTCTGATCAAATCTGGCCAGCATTTTGCTCTTTACAATAACAGCCTATTACACTAATAGCTGTGTCCCAAATTTAAACAAAACAGTAGGTCTCTTTCACATTGGGCAGACTGGGCAGCATTTAGTGAAATGCAAATGTCAGTATTGTAGTGCACACTTTGTACAATGTTTCCAGGTGAAGCCTTAGAAGGCAGCTTGCTTTTGTTTGGAACAGAGCTAATGTGAGACATGTCAGTTATGGATGCCATAAAGAAATGCTCTTATTTTGTCATGGTACTTAGTCTGTGGAAAAAAAACTATGCTAATATAAAAAAAAATCTAAACAAGCTGCCTACTTGATGTTAAGCGCATCTTTTTTATTACCATGTAACAGTCATGCAGTCATCATTCAAATGTCAGGCAGTTAAGTAAACTAGGGGTGTAACAATACATCATTATTGATCAATGTATCGATCAAATGTCTAACGATATGATGATTCTATGACACATATAAAATATCGATATGCACTTTTATTTTGATTCTCTACACATCTTTTTTTCCACACTATACTGTCTGCCTGTGCCTCGGATCGAAGCGGTGGTAGCAGCAAAACAACAGACACAGTTTTGTTGAAAAACCCATGTAATTCGTAAATGTTGCCAGTGCCAGGTAAAATACTTGGGAAATACGACAAACTTGTCAGTGCATTAAAAAAGAAAATGTGGAATTGAGGAAAGCACTTTGGCTGACGAAATGGTTAGTCACTGTCACTTCAAATCATGTGCCCATTATTTATTTCTCTTTATTTAAAAACTAAAAACGAATAACTAAAAACTTGATCAATATACCCCCGAATGAATTGAATCGTATCCCTGAATTCTTTTAGGTATCAGAAAATGTTATAATGCTTGATTGATGATATATCGTATCATCAGATTGTCTGATTTACACCCCTAAAGTAAACATTATGTATGTTGAGATTTTCAGGTTGTTTTGCTTGAGCACTTCTCTCTCATTCAGATCACTCGTGCTTGATGGTGAAAAGTGATTTCATAATGACTATATCTGATCTTCGTTTAAACGGACATCTCCAAAGGAAGAGCACAGCAGCTAATTAGATTCACACATTCATATATATACAAACACACTGTATAATCAGGATGGTTGTTTTAGTGGGTGTAGAGAAGGAAACGTCCCTGAATCACATCATGGCCACACACCCTCAACTATACACACACAAATAATGCAGGCTTTCAGGAAAGTGTCATTCCACCTTCATCATTTTCATCCTCATCTATAACATTTGTCTACTTTCTCCTTTCTAACCTCAGTTCTTCACCTTTCTTCCTCCATCTGCTCTATCCAGACGGACGAGGTTTTCTCTGTGGCTGTTACTGTGAGATAACTGTGCTGATTGTTACTTGTAGCATAAGGCATGAACACACACTGGTTCCAGAGCAAACATCCGTCAGGCCTAGAGCTGCCTGCCTTTAATAGCGCACACACACACTGTAATGCAAAACAGGGCAAGCTGTTCTTGTCACCCCAAATGTTGCTGCTAGAACAAGTCCATCACACACGCACACACACAGAATTGGGTTTTATGGGGACATTCCATAGATGTAATGGTTTTTATACTGTACAAAATGTATCTTTTATCCCCCTTAACCTACCCATAACAGCAAACTTTCTGCTGTTTTAGATTTTCAGAAAGAGCATTCTATTTGATTTATATACTAACAATAAAAATATAAAAAATTAAATATTAAATGTTTTTTTAATATTCACAATATAGCACAGTCTCGAGGGCCTTGCTGGTTTTATTAAACTGTTACCACATAAAAATATATTCTACAAAATGGCTTGAAAATTAAATTAAATTTAATTAAATTTAAAAAAGACAGAACACAAAAGCTATAGTAGGAAAAGATATCCTAGCTGTGCTGTGCTATCCAGGACTGGAACAATCACTTTTATAATTATTTATAATAAAAGTATTTTGTTGTATAATCAAAGGGCAAAAGCTAGAACTTCGGAACAATATTACGTTAACCATTGGGATTCTTGTGTATATTTAAAAAAGTTACTGTAAATGATGAGGCAGATGAAATACTGAATAATAGAATTTCTCAGTAAAATGCCTCTCATGAGCTTCTTTTCTTTAGCTCAAACAGGTCTAAAGACATGTTAGTGTTTTTGTTGGTATGGTTTGCTAAGCTTTATTTAGAGGCTTTAATGGAAGAGTTCTTTGTTAAATAACACTAAATTTACAGTAAATGATTTGTGTGTCCTTAGTCGGGAACTGCTGCAGGAAGTTTTGAACACAGACCTTAGCAATGAGGCTTTCCCTTTCTCTACACACAAGATAGTAAATGCTGCTGGACACAAGGTAAGGTCTCTCTCTCTCTCTCACTCATTCACTCACCAAGAGAGTAACCCCTGGTGATGATTCTGCTGTGTTGTTTAAATAATGGGGGATACTTTGTTTTTATGCCTGTGTTGTCCTTGAAATACTCTATTCTGAGCAGCACTCTGGTGTTCCTCAATAAGCATCAGCTGGGCTTAATTGACGTTGGGCTGCTCATCGTGCTCATCAAGTCAATATTTTGTGTCTAATGACTTGTAGCCAGTAGCCATGTAATAAGCAGAATAATGTACAGTAAGCTGGTTGTTATCGACCGGCTGACAGTGCAGTTATCCCTTAAAAATCACATTTTTTTTGTTCTACTATAGACATTACATTATCTCTGCTGTTTGTTTCCAGTCTCTACTCCATCTTACAATCTGAGACACATGAATGCATGCTTTAATATGCACTACGTTGAACTGCTTAAAATGTAAATGGTAATTTTTGTGTATTTCTGTTTGTCTCTGTGTGACTGATGGATACACCTTGTTTTCTCTGGTCTGTTTACTAGGGTACTATGTGTTTGTTAATCTGTTTGTGTGTATGCATACAGAATCAATGGTGTGCTTCCACTATATGTGTGTATCTGTTGTGACCAAGACCTAAATCTAAAGATTCTCCTTATAATGTATAGCCTGAACAGCACGTCAAAATGATAAAGTAATGGCTTAGTTAATCACGCTTTATTATACATCTATTATTTATGTATAACATTTGACTAAAGCTGTGGATTTTAGCCAGCCCTTGCCATGTTGACAGCTCTTGTCAGGACCAAGACCATGAATAGTCCAAAGGTGGGCTATCTGAGGCAGATACTAGTCCATTGTGGGTAGTAGAGCCCCAGTGCATTTTGATTTCGATATATAAAGATGGAGATAGAGAGGCAAAAGTTACGGATTGCAACTTTAAAAAGTCACAAAAAAATATTGTGTAGGAGTAATTACATTGATATGCAGATAAAAGCAAATTAAAGACTATGTTTCTTGAGGCTATGCAAGACTATGATCTTGTATATTTTACAGTGGTGTTAGATAATTTTGTAGTTTTAAAGCTAACATCATGATTACAGAATTCCTCTGTGTTATTTTTTTTTTGTTTAACGTGATTATCACATTGAAGTAATTGCATGCTTTTTAATTACACGCAATTAAAGGCAGTTAAAGGTGAGACTTGGCTCAGCCAAGCCCATAATTTTTCAGATTATTAAAGAAGCTTTGTGATTATAGGTTTTCTGTATCTTCAAGTCTCATTGTAAGGTTGACGCTATTGTTTAACTCACTCAAACCTGCTCTTTAAAATGATCCATGGTGTCTTATAGAGGTGTTTTACTTTGTAGTTATCTATTGGCTGGTAAAATATGCCTGGCTTATGTTAAAACATAAATTCATTCAGTCTGTTGACTGTTGACTGTAGATTCAATAGCAGTACATGAAACCCTTCTCTCCACATTCAAAAACCATTACTGAAATCAAAACCACTAACCACCATATACATCATTTGATGTTTGATTTACATCAGCTTAACCAACCAACTAAATTCAGTTGCAATATTTTTCTGAAAACAAAACTTCCCAAAACACAAAACAAATTCCTAATATGTATGTTTTTTTCAATTATGAAAAAGTGGCCAGGACATTTGTTGAAAATTCACAAAAATTGAGAGACAAAAAATCATACAGGTCTGGAACAACATGTAAATGTTGAAGGAATTGCCACTATTTTGAGTAAACTATGCCGTTAATGTGTTTGGACATACATTAAAGCAGAAGTTGTTGGGCACCATTTAATGAATAAAATCCTGCTGAGATTTCTGAAGTGTGGAAGCAGCTAGAGTTAGATGTGACTGGACAGATGGTACACCAGAAAGAACCATGTTTAAAAATCTGCTTATTTGTCACATTTCTCTTTGCTAAAAATATAGCAAACATCAAACAGGTTTCATTTCTTTGGTGTTGTTTGGGAAACAGAATACTGCCCTATAATTTATGAGCTTTCACTATGTTGCAGAATGAGTTTAAACATGCAGATGTAATTAAAATTGTAAAGTGTTTAAAAAGACCAGACAATAACACATTCAGTGCTTGTGTCCTAAAGGCTTGGGTGTGGTTTCTGTCTTTGTGCAGGTGAGGGCAATGCGCCTGTCATTTGTGGGCGAGATGGGCTGGGAGCTTCATGTGCCTAAAGAGTCCTGTGAGCCCGTGTACCGGGCTGTCATGGCTGCTGGTGCCAAACACGGTGTTTGTAATGCAGGATACAGAGCTATTGACTCCTTGAGTATTGAGAAAGGTGTGTGGTGATGTGTTTTGTTAGATGTTTATAAATAACTGTTTATCTGTTTGATGATAAATACAGTAGGTGCTACAGTAAGTATATATATATATATATATATATACAGTAGGTGCTACAGTAAGTATATATATATATATATATTCACAAAATTTTACAAAATTGATTTACATGTTAATATGGATTGCCTAAGGTCCAGAAACAGCTGAAAGAGCCATTTTTGCCTGTTAGTTTTTTTTATAAATGCTCTTTAAGAACAGGAAAGGAACTTCTGAAACTTCAAGTTTTCATAGTACACAAAACACTTATTTTAGATCAAGGAAATTTAGATTTCTTATTGACCACTTTGTTATGACCACTTAAATCTAGCTGTTGTAATTCAGGTTACAGGCATTGGCATGCAGATCTGCGACCTGATGATACTCCTCTAGAGGCGGGTCTCGCATTCACCTGTAAAATGAAGAGCTCTATTCCCTTTCTGGGTCGTGAAGCATTGGAGGCCCAGAAAACTGAAGGCCTGCGCAAACGGATAGTATGCTTCACCATTGATGAGTAAGTAGCAGCACACTAAATTAACAGAATATTCACTATGTATATATGTAAATATACAGTATATATGTAACTATATATACATATATGTACATGTATCTCATACTACATATGTCATACATGTCACATTTGGGTCTAATATGTAGTTTTCACAAAAATGTGTCCATTTAGCCCTCCTCTAGCGATCACAATGCTCTTAATAGCAGTTGTTATCTTTATTTGTATATTTTCTGAGAGGTCTTCCATCTCTTTTCTCAAAAGAATCCTTGAAAATTTGCCGTTTTCTCTTGCTGTCTTCATTTTTTGAATAATGGAAATAATAATGGAGAATAATGGAAAATAACATTTTAAAAATATGCTCATTGTGACTCATTTTACATAATAAACAGCAATATGTATCTATTGTTATATTGGTACATCTAAATGGAAATTATTATGTGTAATTTTCTTGTGTTCATGTACTGTGAAAAATATGTCTCAATTACTTTTAACTAGATTTATTTTGTGTTAAACATTTTTACACTGTAACAATGGCTATTTTGTTGAAATGTTGGTCCTTTAGGGGTTTGTAATGAGCCCTTGAGTACATTTTAGGGGTTATTGCACATTTTGGTTTAACACCAACAGTGAGAAACAAATGTTATAGCTATTTTTTTACACGTATTTGCAGACTGTCTCGCTTACGTGAATAAATGCTACAATGCTGAACTAATGCCATAATCAATCACCTTACGTTTGACTAAAAGAGTTTCTCAAGGCCACCGTGTCTGTGTGAGATATCCGAGTTTGCCCACCACTTTTCATGATTGTCCCCTCAACACAGAACTTTATCCTAGCCTGTCATGAGCCCTAATTAATAAAATGTCAGCAGTCTAATGCTTAGCATATTACCTAAACAACTTTTCACACAGAGTTTGTATAGTGTGAATTCTTACTGGAGTTAATGCACTCCCCATTTGGAATACTGTAGATCTATGGCCATGACAAAACAGATATGAATATGGACTACAGATGTACACATAAATACTATGCAGTATTTCTGGGCTGATTTTCATCTCCTGGCATTACATGTCTGAAATAGCCTCAATTAATCAACGCTAATGTGTTTGTCTTTTCTTTAGAAAAGTGCCAATGTTTGGTTTGGAGGCTATTTTTCGCAACGGCATTCCAGTGGGCCACCTGCGACGCTCTGAATTTGGATTTGCTATTGAGAAGACCATTGGCTACGGTTATATTCGCAACCCAGATGGTGGTGTGGTGAGTACTGTACAACAACTCCTGTAAAACCTATAATAAACTGTGATCTTTCCAGGTAACGTCAATCCCAGAAAGCATTGCAATGACTGAAAATGTTGGTACAGGATAGAGTAGAGAGAAATACAAACACGCGCAGTCACACACAGTCAGTCAAAATGTGACAATTGGTCACTTCTTATCATATACATTGTATAATTGCATAATTAAGTGATTTGGCACAGGCTCTTAGGAGATCATTATTAGGAACTCTTCACAGTTCAGGTTACAAGGTGACACTGCTGTTGCATACATCCTCTCTTTCTCTATTATAATACTGGGTGAGTCATGAAAGTTGGCCCTCATATGGGATAATTTAACCGCCCTGTAAAGAGTGATGATTTGATCAAGGATGCTGGCTCATGTACTGTACTCAGCAGAACACCCACTGCTATTATTGTGGAAGGCTCATTTGCATTTCTTTGAGGCACATACATATTGTTCTAAAATGGCTTTATTGCCAAAATCTTATATCACGGTATCAGTCATTTTATATCACTGAATGTATCATGATTATTGTTCTGTTTTCTGCAAATTTGGCAAAAAAGGATTTATCCAACCCTGGATATCAGATATCCACATAGTAATGCAATTTTTTGCATAATCCAGTAAATATCTGATCTAATGTGATTATTGTAGCTTTTGATTTATAACTTGAAGGCAAACCAAGAAATTATTTAACAAATAAATAATAAGTCTGGCTTCAGTGCCAAAACAGCTTCACGTTACATAACAATAAATGTGTTTAAAAACAAAACTAATATTATGTAACAGATGGTTCCTGTCTAAATGTGTCAGATATTATTTAAATACAATATTAAACAATAAAAACAGCCATAGTGAAAACATTTTGGAGGTGCGCCCCACCTTTTGCTGGCCCCAATGGGTAGACAACGACGTAGACAAATAAACTTCTTTCATAGCTTTGTAGTGTACTGTATGTGTGTGTGCTGGATTGTTTGGACACATAGTTTGGGCTATATTATGACATGATACAGCAGGATGTGTACTTAATGCTAACTGACAGAAAGAACTATATGAGAAAGGACAGATAGTGAGCTAGAACTGAGACAGTTCCATTCCACCCTGCAGACAGCAGCACTGTTGAACAGGGATGGGTGCTGATCTGATCAGACCTGTACTTTACTCGCTGCATTACACACACCTTACCTATCTAGCTAAATGAGGACATTTCATAGACTTCTATACAAAGCTAGTTATTAAGACTACAAACGTACCCTAAAGCAAACTTTAACCCTAACAGAAAATGTTCTGCACTTTTACAATTTAGTACAAAACTTACTTTATTTTACTATAACTTGCTTACTATATTTTAGTTGTGTTTTTACAAATGAGGACATCCCAAAAAAGGCTTTGCTTAGATTTGTCAGTTTGCACACTTTTGGGTACAAACGTGTCCTCAATATATATGGTTAAGCAATATTTGTGACACACACACACACCAGAGAGATAGAGAACAAACTAAACACTGGATGTAGTGTTTTAGAAAATGTTGGAGAAGCATTAGTCATGTAGGACACATATAGAACTTTTTGTACTTTTCAGTTTCTAGTGTAGTCTAGGTGTAATGCACCTAGGATGCATTTAAGAATGCATTTTCTGAATCTGTGTATTCATCATTTAAGAAATAATAAAAAATACTAAATGCTATACTAATATATATATGTGTATGTGTGTATATATGGACAAATTGTATTTTGCACTCCATATATAGTAAAGCCGTTGGTTTTTGCTTTAGTTACTGTAGTCACAGCCTGCTACTGTTGCATCACTTTTAGTGGCACTTAGTGGCACTTCAGTGGTTATCCATGAATGTGTCTATTATAGCTGCAGTGTTCCCAGGTCAGGCCATTTCCAATGACTGCGTCTTGATCTCTACTCCACAACGTAATGCCAGATTTGTCCGGTTTAATTAAAAAGAGATGAAACGCCTGACAGAGAGAGCAGGAGATGCAAAGACAGAAAAAGAGAAAGAACCCAGTGGTAAAGGGTAGACCTTATTTGAATTCACCTCAAGATGTGAAAAAACAAATTCAAGTAGTTTGACTTCACAGTGAAAGAAAAAGTAGAAATATGGACTAAGAGTAGGTGAACAGAGTTTAGGCAGAAAGCTTAAGGATTATACACAACCCACCCCAAGATTTTTGTTTCAGAGACTTCAAAATACTGCTGATAAATGAAATGATAAATGATTATTCAGTGGAATACAGTTGCACTTGTTATTTGCAGTTAATAAAATATGATTTGGTGTACAGCAGTGAAATTTTCTTAGCTTAAAGCAGCCAATGCTGAACCAGCCTGTCTAAAAATAATCATTTACAATAATTCCTCTTGGTAATTCAAGTGAGACCAAAATTCCACATTTAACCTTTAAATTTTTCACTGGTAAAATGTCAACTTTAAGCATAAATTCAAAATTTAAAAACAATCTGAAAATTTATGTGCATTCAAATCTTTCCAGGTAAGTCCTGATTTTGTCCGCAGTGGAGAATTTACACTGGAAAGAATGGGCGTCACGTACAAGGCTAAAGCTCACTTGAAATCTCCCTTCGATGCTGAGAACAAGCGTGTCAAAGGCTTCTACAGTTCTCCACAGGATGAGAGTGGAGTGCACAAAGCCAGAATGTAATTGATCCAGACAAAGTTTAGGGTAAGCCAGCTAAGTGTTTACAGGCCTTTGTCCAACACCATCAGCATTCCAGGACAAAACAAAATACTTTTATTCGTTATAACTTTAAATCTTAAAGTGATTATCTGCTGCATTGGAACATAGAAGAACACAAAACTAATGTGAATTATAGAAATAGTTTTGTAACAGCAGTATTTTCCTTTGCCTTAAAGGAACCACTCACCTAAAAAATTAATTTTGTTATTATTTACCTGCATGTCTTTTGTCTGTGGAGCGTATGGACATATTTGGCATAATATCCGTGCTGCTCTTTTCCATTCAATGAAAATAAATTGTGTAGCATGGACAATAGTGTCTTTTGTGTTGCACAGTAAAAAATCATACAGGTTTCAAACGGTATGAGAGTGATTAAATGATGACATTTTCATTTGAAGGTGAACAGTTTTTTACAGTATTTTCCTAAACATGTCATGTCATTTCATTAAGCAACTATTGGATAGATGTTCTTAATCTCTGAGTGTTTGTGAGTGTTTGTGAGTGTTTTTGTAGAATAGCTGTACATTAAATATGGTAATCAATGGTTAAAATCATGAAAATAAAAAGAAATGATGTAATAGTTTCAGTTCACTCAATTTCCAAATATAAATTTATGAAAGAAAACATGCTGTGTTATGTAAAATGTATAATAAAGTCAGTACAAGTGTACAAGGTAAATATGGCGTACGCTGTATTTTTCAGACATGACAGAAGCTGAAAATGAATTATGCATGTCGGACCATGAATTAATTTTCTCCCCCATGTACAATGACTGTAAATTAACATTTTACAGAATTTTAACTTGTCTGCTCATTGTTCCTAATAGTAATTCTTTCTGAAGTTTGGCTCTTGGCTGTCTGCTGTTGAATTCCATCTGTTGTTTAAATGAACAGTGTGAATTTGTCATGAATTAATGACGAGAAACCAAGCATTATCGTTTTGTAAAATTCTGTCGTACTATATTTTTCGTGTAAGAGCAACATGACATGATTGTGTAAAAGCAATATGTACACATATATGTGTACATGTATTAAGTACATGTAATAGTGTATGTAATAGTCTAAACACAAAAGAATACTTCAGTTATTTATTTGCATCCAATAATGTTATAGCACATATTCTCCATGCTGTACTGGCTGTAGTATGGATCTGTTTCTGAGCCATCAGATAGATAAAGACTGCTAAAAGTTGAGCTCTGCAGAAGGCAGACGTGTGTGTAGGGCATCAGCCACTGCTGTCAAGTCTGATCTCTGTTGGGTTGTCATCCTGAGAGGCTGTTCGGTGGCTTAATTCACACGGGTACGGGGCTCTCTGGAGTTCTGTTGTGACCACTGGTAATTTCTGTTTCTGCCATTCTCCCTAAAAAAGAAATTTGACTGTTTATTTGTGCATCAGTTTGCCATTAGTCAATACTAGGGTTGAGCCTTTATTTGGAAAAAGATACATACATGTACATGCTCTGGATTTGCTCACTCTTACGATTTAATACATTATATATTGGTAGATCTTAATGCGTTTAGGAAATGCATTTATAGAATATGTTGAAATTCTGATTAGTGCTTGAAAAATTGAATGCGAATCTGATTAATTAACCAGTGACTACATGACTAGTTTTGTGTAGTAAAAAAGCATTTATATGAATATTTTCTACACTTTATTTTCCCTGTTTGTCTGAAATAAGATTTACAAATATTGCTATTACAAATGATTGCTATAGATTCTATCAATTATATATTACTTCTGTAATTGATAATCAATTACTATGTAACTTCTGACAATCAGTTTATCATTCAACTCAAATCACTGGAAATTAAGGCCAGTTCTGAGAGCAGTTCGCAATTTTAATAGAAATGCACACTTTGCTTTTAATGTCAAATACTATATGTATTTATAATATATAATAAACAACTTTTAGTGTCATTTTGTCCAATTGTCACGAATTTGCTCAATGATGCAGAAAAGGTTGGAGATTTTAGAAACTACACTAGATGAAGTTAGCGATTGAATAAAAGATTTTCAATGTACAGGTGTACTTACAGGGAAGAGCTCGGCTGTGGATCGGTTGCAGTGCATGGAGATTGGGGAGGTAGTGTAGAGAGAGTTCAGCACTTCCCCACTGAAGGGGTCCCAGGTTAGAGAGGAGAACTGGTCTTCCACACTAGTCTGGGGACAGCTGCAACTCTCACGTGCCTGAAACCTACATACACAACAATAAGTAAAATAAACATGCAAGGATTGAGAGAGACTTCTTATTTGTATTAAACATCTGCACCAAAATAGACAAACCAAACTGTTTATTTGGTTCGCTGGTCAGAAAACATCATAATTGTTTCATTTCACTACAGTGTTATGAAATTACTTTATCTGGCTTGAAAAATGCAATTTGTGAGTACAAAATGGATGAATACAAATGCATTGTTAAAGAAACCCAATTTTTGTATTTTCCATCTCTATGGTTTTGTACAGGAACTTGGCCTCGGGCAGTTAGTCCTGAAGCACAAGCGCCAGTTTCAAGTATCTCATTTATTGTAGCCTGACCAGGTCAGAATTCTGTGATGCATTCTGTGAGATCTCATTTTGCAATGTTGCTATTTTTAGGGTTATCTTCACATTGTGACGTAATGGCTTACAGAGAAGTGTGTGTGCGCAATGTAATTTCACAGTAAATGGGTATTGGAAGGTCATATGTAATGTTCTAGTTTCAAATTAGTCTCAGCAAATGTTCCTTGAGTGTACCTGTTAATGAGACTGAAGTACTTCTGCAGGTAATCTGGGTCCACATGACTCTTGCAGAGTTCCAGCTGTGTGCGTGGGTAATAATGCACATAATTTACACACATCTCTTCCATAATTCCAAATCCACCCTGCAGAAGAAAATATAGTCTTTGAATGTTGCCTGAACTTTTGTCTGCATCAAAACTCTGCTGTAAAATGTTGATAAACACACCTGTATTGTATAGTTTATATAATAATCTATATTGATGTTGCTTGTAAGATGTAAACAGTCTGTGGTTGAACTGACATCCTACCTTTTTTACATTTATGCATTTGGCAGATGCTTTTATCCAAAGCAATTTACAGTGCATTCAAAGCAATAAATTTTATTAGTATGTGCGCTCCATGGGAATCAAATCCACGAATTTTAATGCAATGCTCTACCAGCTGAGCTACAGGAATGCAGTAGGGGGAAAATGTTTATTCCAGTTTTTTAAATTTGTTATGGTTGATCATAAGCCACTTTTATCATAAGCCACTGTGTCAAAGTGATGTATTACAGTGACTTTACCATGATTATGGGAAGTGTGGAGTTGAAAAATTCCCAAAATGTATGTAATAAATGGCAAGAGTAAACAACTCCAGTATTTCCAGAGGAGATTAGTAGTAAGAAAAATTAAGTCCAATTTCTTTGCTGTATGAATTTCTCAGTTCATCAATCTTAGCATGTAGTTAAAAAGCAAAATTATACGCATACGCTTGCATTTCCCATTCTCCTGAATATGCATGTGTATAAATGTAAGTGAATGAATGACGAAATTTAGCATGTCCGCCCCACTGTGCTGGTTTTAAATTTGACTACAGTAAGTGTATTGTTTTACCCATTTTGGAAAAGTCAATGCCAGCTGTTTGCTTTGCATATATATTTGGGACATAGTGACAACATATTTTTCATCATTAAATGCAATGGCTTTATATTGATGCAATAGATTGCAAATGTCTTGATGTATTGATTCAGTATTTGCTCCATATCATCTAGTGCTTTACCCTAAACAACAGTTTTAAAAGATAACATTTAAATGATCAGATCATTGTACACAGAGATCAGATCACATGAGATGCATTAAAAAGCATTCTGCCCTCATGTATGCTGATGTATATGTACAGTAGGTGCTATTGCTTAGACTTACCACAGTCATTTTGTTCCTATCTTCTGTATTGTATGTACACTTGGTTATGAGAACATCACCCTGTGGGTTGGACACATGTTCAGATCAGGTTTAGTAATCAGCTATTTGTAGAACATGTTTGAAATATATGTGTTTCAGACACTTGGCAGGTTAGCATTAAATTGGCAGTCACAGCGGCATGTGTGGGTGTGCTGGTATTGATGGTCTGAATGCAGAAGATCTGCGCTTTTGTTGGTCACTTGCTGGCTTCAGGCGTTTCCAGTTAATGTCTGCATTATCTTCTTTCTCATTTAAATATGCTTAGGTTTTTAAACGTATGAACTTACTGGCAAAACAGTCACCATCTTCTTCAATACACGGATAATCTGTACAAAAATTAAATGGTTACAAATGTTAGTGTTTAATTAGTACATTCTGTTGGGAATTTTTGTTTAAATGCAACTGAATGCTAGTGAGGTTTGGTCTCTATACGACTGTATTTTTTAGTCTGGACTTGTGAATACAATATTGCTTTAGCCAATAAATTATATAGTCACTTGCCAGTTGCTAGCAGTCACCAGTGTTTGTCAGTTATATATTTTTCAGCTACACATGTATAAATATGCATGAGCTGATTGTTTGTGTGGAAATACCTGGTAATGTGTGCTAAAGTGTTTGTCCTCCTGTACCACTTCAACCTCTTTGTCTTCTCGTACCAGGACAGTTCTTACCCCAAGCCCAGCCAGGTGAGTATGCAGCTGCGATGCAAAGATGTGTATTCCCCCCACAGGAAATGCCTGAAGCAGATAATATATAAACTAAATCATTGCCTTTTTAAATCTTTATAAACTCAAAATAACCCACCCTCCAACTCAGTGATATGCTAGTCCCCAGATATTAAACTCTGAGATCCTTTTTAGCTGCCTTTTCAGTAGGTATGTTGTCTTAGAAGATAAATTGCTTTCTAAAAATGTCTAATATCTTGCTCGAAAACCAGTGTTTAAACTTGTACAGCTCAATGTTTAGCTTTTTACAATTTTTCTTTTGTTGATAAACCTCTGCTTCTGTGGGGCCTGTTTATGAGACTTAATACATACCGTTATAGAAAGGTAATAGATAGAGAAGAGTTTCTTGGGATTGCATACTTTTATGAAGACTACAGTTTAACAGTGTAACTTATATAAATATTATAAATATACTAAATATACAAGTTACTGAGTGAACTGGAGTGAGATCTTTGGTGAGATCTTCATTTGTTCACTATTTAGGAATGTTTGATGTCGTGGTCAGTGAAGAAGTTCATACCATCTGTGTGCACTTGGCGGTACAGTAACCAGCCAGCTGAAAAAAATGCTGGCGAGGGGGGATGGCCATTAAAGGAGTGTAGACGAGCCCCAGCTCCATGATGCCTGCGTCAAACCTTCTCAGAGATGGAGTGTACCATAATCGAATGCCTGAGGAGTCCCTCCGTCCTGTGACATGCACAGAAATTAAAGAAAGGAATCAATGCGAGGAGTTCAGAAGAAATCTTGTTAAAGTCATACTAAACCAATTAAAAACAATAGCAATTAGATTTTTTTTAATCTCAAGTAGATTGAGTGATGCTTGCCCATTTAAAATATGTAATCTCATGCTATGAGTATTCCAGGTGATTGTTAGGTAACTGATTCCTGGCCAAAGCTCAAGTAAAGTAAACACAACCTGCCGCTATGTGTCTATAATATTAATAATTAAGTGTCTAGTTTTAAGTTTAAACTGTAGCAATAGTGACTCTTACCTGTAAAAAGGGCTAAAGTATGTCTTGAAGTATGTGATTTTGTGTGTACATACCAGATATAAGGAGAGGGTTATGGTAATGAACTTCAAGACGAAGAAATCTAGAAGATCCATCTCCTCCCAGAGGCAAACCAGCATCAACAGGGTAGTAGAATGGCTGTCCATAAACACAAGCACACAGAGCTAAACTGTAACTTAATTGCGAGGACTATTCGATTTTTTTGGACCAACCTTAGAGGTCCTGGCCTTCTTGACTGTATTTAG
>JAZGTJ010002173.1:0-44971 GCA_036877575.1 Botia almorhae
CTAAAGCAGCATCTTGCAAGAAATGTATTCCATCTCGCGTGTCTGTTGGAACGCTTTAGGGGTGTTTTTTATGAGGGAGCAGGAAAGGCTGTGCCTCCTCAAAAATATTCAACAGCGCAAAAATAAAATAAAATAGAATAAATAGCTAGAATAATGTATAAACCACTCATTTTTTTAAAGTAACACTGTGACACCAGTGGGTATATTTTTACAGGAAGACAGAGACCCTTTGCCTTCCTAATATTTACATTTATGTGTTTGGCCAACATGTTTGTCTAAAGGGACTTTTTATCAATACATTCTTTGGGTATCGAACCTATGACCTTGGCGTTGCTAGCACCACGCTAGCAAGGGAAATTTCACGAGATAAAGAGTAGTAATAAATTAAAGATGCATAACGTTTTCTTGTTACTGTGAGATTGTAGTTATTATTTTTGAGGCAATGCAGAAAACAAGCTAGATGAGACTTTGATCTGACTTGGATTTTGTAAATGGTATGTTAATATAAACATACATAAATATTATTGTGTCGGTTGCTTGGTGATAAAGTAAGTTGTGTTCCGGTATGCATTTACTTTGAAACATGAATTTACATTTGGACACAAAACACCCAAACAGAGAGGAAGCTTCTCATTTTGGGTCACCTCACTCTAATAAAGTTTCTTAAAATATAAAATATTCCTGTGAGTGTTTATGCATATACACAGACACTTATGGAAATGGACTGATACCACATATGGTATTTGTATGCAGGTAAGTGCCCGTAAAGCATGCACAGCTCTTTGTGTATGCTTTACTGTGTCTTATAAACAGAATGTAGGTTAATGAAGGAGGCGAGAAAGGCAGTGCTGGATTGTAAGGCTCATTTCTCCCAGGGCACCATTGCTGTCTTTATCCAGTAGCAGCACTGCATCTCAGGGGCTGTGTTAGCAGACAAACCTTTCAGCCCTCTTTCTTTTTTACTCAGTGTTACTTGTGCAAGCTTATGTTCTTAAAAAGACAGGGCTCACAAAGAACTCCACACAAAGCCATGGGCTAGATTTTTAAAAATGAAAACACAAATAAGTAAGACAGGAAAGCACCAGACACGTCATTCTATCTTTAGCATGTAATTACTCTGTGAACCGTGAAGCAAGTGATGTTCAGTGATGGTTGTCGTACAGCCTGACCAAAGCGCCAGATTTCAGCTAATGCCTCATGTTTTAATTGGTACAAATGAGAAGTTTTTGTTTCTGAAAAAGGGTAGGAGTTTACAGATGACATGACTGTCTCATAATGAACAGTGACGAGTCTGTATACAGGTGACAGGTGGAACAGCTGGTGTTCTGGTGCAGCTGTTACAGTGAGAATGCTTTAAAGACTGTGGAGATACCAGTGTTGTGCCTTCCACCTCTGATTTCTGTAATTTCACAGGACCTAAAGTGCAACAATCACACAAACTCTATCATCAAGAAATAGCAGCAGATGATGCAGTTCCTGAAACAGCTATAAACACTGAACCTGCCGCAAGCACTAATGGCCGCTGTTTTGTGGGTTACTCAACACATAATTTGGATCCACCACCAACGGCAGAGAATGAAATTTTGCCTTATCACGGGCAGGTGGATTTATGTTGTCTATATTATTTAGATAATATTTAAGTTATATAAAAATTGTATGTAATTGATTTAACACTTAACACAATGTAAAATGAAACGAAAGATGAACTGTAAAATTGATTTTAAAAAAGTGACTAAACATTTTGTAAGCAAATTGTACGTGTACTTTATTACATAGGAAAATGAAAGGAAATCTTTACATTTCATTGGAAGCACTGGTGGCTTCAACCAGTTTCCCCCAAACGGCCTGAAGGAAGTTTGGGATATTGCCGAGAACCTCTCCTGGCCGATGCCTGTACTATTGACGCAGGAAATATGAAATCCTATTAGCTATTGTCTGCTTAGACATTGTTTCATCATGACCCCAGTGATACTACAAGTTCTATAGCCAATTTTTAATGCCTAGTTACTTTTCACCCCCCTTTTATATGAAATATTTACAGATTTTTTTATTGTTTTGTGGAAGCTAGTTGCAAGTTCACAAGATGTCCACATCCATAACTGTCACTTTTGTTACACGATCTATTGACTGCTGCTAAGCGCCATGTAAAATCAAGTAAAATGTGACTGGTGGTTTAATATGTCAGTCAGACGGCTCCTTCATATCTTAATGGACGGTTCTTGGCCAGTATAAGACACGATATGCATCAAATTTAATGTTGATAGTTGAAATTTTGGCTTGCAACAGTCTTTGTCTAGTGAAAGTGACAGACTATATTGTTGAGCAGAGAGACAGAGAAAGAGAACACCATCTTTTATTCAGAGCTGCTGGTATGCAAGAATAATTATATAATAATTATAATTATATAACTAATTATATAATTAATAATAATGAAAATAACAGCACAGAACTGCAGGTACTTCACCTTAAGCACTGCATGCACTCATCAAAACATGTATAACGTCTATAAGCTATATAATCATATTTTATATGTATTTAAGAATTGATGTCAATTGTTTGCCTTTCTGACACTTGCTTTTCCAACACATCAGATCCCTTGTTAAATCTTACATGGCCAATTAAACCCTATTCAGATTCTGAATCATCCATTAGGAATGGTTTATTTTTGTCATGCCATGTGTGAATAGTTTAAAGTGGCTCTTCATTGGCCAGTGGTATTGATTACTATTCCCCACATGTCTGATGGTTTATATTGAACAAGCATCATTACAAAGCTGCCAGATCACTCCACACAGCTGTCACCTGTTTGCTTCCACTCTCACAAACAGACCCTAATGCATTACTCATGTAGTCAAAGCCAGCCGTGGATCCATACTAATATGCTGTGCACCTCCCGCAGCTGGACTTTTCCAGATACCTCCAGCATGTACCATCTCCGTGCTGCAGGCCAAAAGCCATTAAAAGCCACCCATTAATCTCTATTTGTTAACTGAAGACTGGATCTTGCTACATAGGAAGGTCTATAATACCAGAAAAGAGCTATTGGATAGCTTTCCCAGCAGTTGCTTGGCTGATTCATAAAACTCTTGAAAGTATTCGACCTGCAGTTCTGGAAACATATTTTTTTTTAACCAATCAGCTTTTGAGGATAATCATAATTAAATTTGCTTGATCACTGGATATGTGACACTGGAGACTGGAACATTATTTAAAGGTTTTATTTTCGAACCTGCCATTAATGGCATTTAACAACATTAGCTACTTCCTGTCCAAGCAGGCGGTTCTTTGTGAATAGGCTGCAATGTAGACTAAATCTATTCCAAACCCGCCAAGCCCTGACTGCTAGTTGCTACAGCTACCTTTGCTGACAGTCACCCTCATGTGTGTCCCAGCCCCCAAGAGTGGACAACAGGATTTGGGTGCTTGTTTGGCTGGAGTATTGTTTGATTTGTGGCTTTTGGAGGCATCCCCATAAAGCCTCAGAGAGATGAGATGGTCAATGGTCTAAATCAGAGACTACAGAAAGGCTGCAGGAGGGCGAGTGAGGTGGAGAGATGGAGTGCATTGCTCAACATGCCACAGGCGTGAGGTGGTGTGTGCTTGCTATGGATCAGTGATGGGAAGCACAGGGGCTTTTTATAAAACAGATCATCCCCCGAAGAGGCATAAATCCCTTTATGTCCCATGTGCACAAGAGTTTAGAGATGTTGAGCCTAACAAGTAAGGAAAGGAAGTTATGCATATATCCCGTGGAGACATTATCAGTATCAAATGGCTTCTCTATCTAAATTTACATGCATAAATTTGCAAGATTGTTATTTTCCAAAGCAATTAGCGGTTTATTAAAGGTACTGTATACCGTCGGGACCAAATGTCTTAGAAAATTAGAGTATGCTACTATTTGCATTTTTTTAAGTAAAAGCACGTGATTTTCTATGCAAATTATATTATCAGCATTACAGTTTGAGAAAATAGAAGTTCACTCATCGTTTTCCATCGAAACTTTCCTCATTTTTAGTGGAATGGAAACATTAAAAAAACATTCTTACAACCTAAAATTGTTACCAGGGAAGTGCTGCCCTTGTATATCTCGGGCAAAAGGCAGAGAAACAGCCTGGAGAGGTGGCCAGTCCATCACAGTTGTTTACAGATTTAAATCCAATGTGGGCACCTTTCACTGAGGTCACAGACATTTGGGCCCGCTGTATGTATTTATCAGTATGCGGGTCCGCTTAGGAACTGAACCCGTGACCAGTTCTTTGCCAGAAGCGACAGTTCTATTAATATTATTACTCTGTTTGTGTTTGTGCTCTGATTTTAGAAGCAAACACATGCCTGTAATAGAGAATCACAAGCAGCGTGTGGCAGCTATAGCTGAAGGCTAGCCATGTGACAAAAGGCCCTTTCAAGCACTCCTCCTTTACTCTTCTAAGTAAACTGAGCCCATCACCGCTGAGCGGAGATGCTACGTGAACTCATTAAACCCACAGTGACAGGAGCTTTATTTGATCTTGGCTGTAAAAAAAGTAAAAGAATCTACAGCTGTGACCCTTTGATAGGAGCAGCTGCATGATAGTGGCAGTTTCCTCGGGTTTGGCTCTTTTGTATGTGTGTGTGCCGCTTTATCTGCTAGACGTCGATAGAGAAGGTACGTGTGCTTGTTTTTATTTGTGTCTGTATGATGAAAGAACCTCCAGGCAAGCACAAAACACGCAAGCTCTAATGAAATGTCTGCACTCTGGCTGCATTTATTGAGTCTAATAACACATCATTATAGGGAACAGAATGACCACCCCTCTCCAACTGAATAAAGATCTAGGCAGGTGAATAGGGCTTCCTGTTTTCCTGCTTTTCATCTCTCTTCCTCTCTCTCCCACTCACTCACTCCCTGTCACTTTATAATTATATATGTAGTATAATAACATGTTATTTCATTTTACACTTGTCACTTTGTATGCCTAAATACATTCTTATCATAAATAAATAAAATACGCTGCCCTATGTAATTTTAATTTCTGTGTTGCAGACACACAAAAGAAAAATGTTTTAGAATTTCAGTTCTGAATGTGATCTCAACAATATCTCAAACTCAACGTCCAAGAATCTGCAATACAAAGGTTTTAAACAAACGTTTCTAAGCAAAGTATTTTAAGAATTACCTGAACTATGCTTTCCATATTTATTTTTCAAATAATTGTATAATTTGTTTCTCCCAAGGAATGCTAGGAGAAACGTCTGAGTAAACTTGAAACAAAATGAAACTCAACTGAGACATGACTCCATTACGTTTCATGCTATGTAAGAGCAAATAAAAATGTCCTCTTGGGAAGCTTTAGTTTTTTCACAGGAACAAAAAACTTAACGAGGACACGGTTGCCTGACAATTGGCCTTTATCTGTAACTGATTAAAATAACAAGCACATTAGTGTTTGAACATCCCAGTGGACACTGCTGATTCAATTATCAGTAAGTGGAAGCTACATTTAACCACCCAGACTGACTTAGAAACAATCATCCTTAGTAGATTTGTCAGAGACCCTTTTATTCACCTGGTATTTAATGTTGATCCATCTATGGTGATCAGATTACAGGTGGACAGCTTTAAAACAGGTATAAACAACATCAGAAAACTGCCAGCTCACCTGTCAATCAATCATTCTGCCTTACCAGATAATGTGCAGCTCTAAGGAAAATAATGTTCTGATCAGGAAAATGTAAAAAACGCCCATACAGGCATTACAGAACTACTGTAGTATACCTGATAACAACATTCTTTGCTGTTTAGCAGATGCTGTTTTCCAAAGTGACTTACAGTCCCAGTAAGTGCCTTGTTCAATGGCACAATAGTGAAAGCCTATGAATCATATGGTTTAAAGGAACAGTACGCACAAAAATGTTAATTAAGTCATTATTTACTCACCATGATGTAAAGCTGTATAGCCTTTTTTCTGTATTATACAGTTACATATATATACATTTTTACCTTCTTTTACTTGCCCTACAATAACTTCCATACAATAACTGTCAATAACAATGCAGATTGTGTGGGCAGATTAGCCCAAAACAGAGCCTTTTATCTCAAATTAAAAACAATATGTGTGTTGCAAATGTATGTGGTGGGTAGCTTAATGTTATGCTTTCAGGCAGCTGTGCATCAGCAGGGGTTGAACGTCTTGTTAAAATATAGATAGTATATTGCAAATATTGAAATAAAGAAATATAGCAGTTTCTTTCATTCATAAAAAACAGAGATAGAAGAATGTGCTACAGCTGCCTTGTGAAATTGTTGTGTACAGGCATCATGCAACTAACATAAATGGCCTGGAGTGAAGTCTGCCAGGAAGGATGAAGAAAATCTGAACACTATATGAAAGTACATTACCCATGACACCCACAGCTCTGCTGTATTTTGTTGTTCAATTGTTGCAATGGTATTGAATGCTAATGCAAACAGTGTATTGCAATTATTTCATTGTTCTATGTTTTTTTTGTGTAGTGATGTCACATCAAGGTAATTAAAGGGTAGTTCACCCAGAAATGTTTGGGTAATTATTTGCTCCTCATGACATTTCAGAAATTCTCTTTTTGTGTTCCACTTCCACATAAAGCAAACATATTATATAGGTTCAAAATAACATGAAGTGAGTCACTATTGGCAGAACTGTAAACTTTAAGTAAAATTTGAGAATCAGTGCTTTGATAATATCAGCATTTTAATTTTCCATTTTAAAATGAGGGTTTGAATTTACTCTTCTTGTTTATCCTCAGCACTTATTTATTTCTTATTCCCTGGGTTTTGACAATGCTCTCGAGTAGCACACAGCTGACTGGCAGTAATGCAGTTGAGAGTACCTGCTGCATGCTGGGACTCTGAGGGTAATTGAAACACAGGATTCTTCTCTCTTAATCCTCTTCCCTGCATAGCCTCAGCTGTGATGCTGACAGAATCCGCCTGGCTTGAAAACAATTCCAGACCATGTGGGCAGGTTGCTAAATGACTTACTTTCTATTTTATTTACCGGCTTGTGAAAATGTGATTCCTGCAAACAGATTTCGTCCCATGAGTTTCTCCATGTAAACGCAGGGCAATGAGACATGCTTTCCTGTTTCATTACATGCTGGAACGTCATAATGAGACTGCCTTGTGTTATGGTTCTAAAAATGTATTATTATTCATTTCAATTTAAGTTATTAATTTTCAATTAGGTGTTGTTTCCTGTCAACTTTCTATTTTAAATATTATTATATTTGATTTTTATTAGCCCTGTCAAAAATGAGTAAGACCACCCTGATTTCCCAAGGTTGTCCAGTTTGGTTTATGCTAGTGGGTGTTGGTTTTGGTGCTGGTTTAGCTGGAGGACAAATGTGGTCATGATGATAATCAGCATGTTCTTTCTGATGAAGCTGGTTGACCAGGCAAGTCTTGTTGGTTTGACTAATTAAGATGTCTGGAGGAGGCACCGGAGACTAATAAGCTGCAATGTGTAAACTAGTAAATATTTGTACCATTGAATTTAACCCCAGTGTTTTTCAGTGTTTTGATCTCAGGGGTGTTCTGTCTACATTTTGACCATGTGTCTGTGCCCTGTGGCGGGCTGTGGTTTGCTGTGTTGGCAGGGTCCGGCTGGAGGCCTTCTCTGACAACAGCGGGAAGCTCCAGCTGTCACTGCAGGAGATCATCGAATGGTTGACAGCCAAAGATGAGGAGCTGTCAGAACAGCTGCCCATAGGTGGCGATGTTGGGGCAGTGCAGCACCAGCGAGAGTTCAACCAGGTTTGATTAACACACACTTATGTTTATCTATTTTGGTTTTCCAATTACATACATTTTTGAGCCAATTACATTTTTTGTCCCTTAAACCCTACCTCTAACTTAGCCAATGTAGCTCTCACACAAACCTTTCTGCAGTTTTTGCAGTCCACATGATGTAGTATGGTTATTCTCTATGGTATTTATTTGACATGCTATAATATTTTGTAGGGATTTCTTCATCAACCTTGACTTTTTCAAACCTGTGGACACGCACACACATACACACACACACATACTGTGATGCTGTCTGTCTTCACATTAGCATAGCTTTTCTTTTGCTTGCTTTGTTCTTGAACACAGATAATCTTGCCACCTATCAAAATAACAGAGTCAATTCAATATTTAAGACTGCAATATGGCAGCAGGAGTTCAGACAGAGTGACATTAAAGAGTCGAGCCCACCCACCTGTATGCTGATAAAGGACCTCTGAATCCATTATCACTGTGCAAACGGAGATCTGAATGAAACATGTTAATAGGAAATCCAAACCCCCCACTGTTCACAACCCACACACAGACCCATAAGATCACTAAAAATACAACAAAGAGAAAGGTGACGCAAGCGTACACGCACAATAAAGGGTTTAAGATTCTTGTCTTTTTTATTCCCACATTCCTCTTAGTTAAATATTAAATAACATATCCCTGGGCTTACACACTAGCATTAGGATTCAGAATGTATTTTTTTGCAATACACAAACACACAGACAGTCTCAGATAAACACACAGTGTGTAATTGCTCCTACTGCGGGATACTTTTGCCATTTTAGCACCAATTTCAGTGCTGTCAGCTTAAGGTTGTCAGCCACATACACACTCATCTTAAATCTTGAAATTGTGATAGTTAACAGTCATAGTAACCATATAAACATTTTGGCCCTTCCATTTAATACATTTTGGTTATATTTAAGTTATATACAACACACAGTGATACACCTGCCCTATCATTCCTCAGTTCTTGTTCTTTTATCCTTTAATTCACCTCCTTAATCTAGTACTCATGTTTGCACTTTTACTACATTGCCCTAAAAATATTTCAGACAAAGCAGAGAGCAAATTTGCAAAAGCCTCTCTGCGGAGAATAACAGCCTTTTAAGGGATTTAAATTATTGATTAAGTGAATTTCTTGTGCTGTTAAATCAGGCCTGTTTTAATTCTTCTGTTCTTATTGAAATGTGTACGTGTGAGAGTTCGACAGGTTTGTACTGTATAGTCTGTGCATGTTTTTAATGTGAATACTGTGCATGTTTTTAATGTGAATACTGTTTGTAAGCTTACTGTTCAATACTGCTCTAGATAGCTATAATGGTTTCCCCTAAAAGTGGAAGCCACCAAGGTGTAAAAGCAGACATCACAAGAAGGAATTGTTACCATTTCTTGCTGCATTCCTTCCAATGTATGTTTGATACATAAATTATATACATAACATATTTTTGGTTCCTCTTAACTAAGATATTTAGCTATTGTTATATTTTTTACATTGAGTTTCCATGGAAAACCCCCAGGAAGCTTTTCATTTCCAATAGCCTGGAGGTACATTTATATTTTTGGCTGTGTTTAAATTCACTTAGGAGCTGATTGGTAGCTAATTCAATTTGTGGAAGGTGGGTTTCAAGATGTTAAATGTTGCTGGGGGCAACTCCAGATGAGGCTGCGCGGCCATATTGAGTTCTAAATATCCATTACCAGCATGTACTGTAGTACAGTATAGGGTAATGTCTGTGAGTAATATTGGAGATAAAATAAATAGTAATCTCCTCATGCTGTAAGAGGATTGAACTGTTGGATCAGCTAAATAAATGACTTTAAGAGGAGGGGGTAATATTTCCAGATTTCAAATGGCAGGATAAATAGATAAAGTTGTCACTTTAGTGGATTAGTGGAAAGAATATGGAATATGGAATTTACCCCATGATGGATAAATG
The DNA here is from genome assembly GCA_036877575.1 of Botia almorhae. Lineage (NCBI taxonomy): Eukaryota > Metazoa > Chordata > Actinopteri > Cypriniformes > Botiidae > Botia > Botia almorhae. The sequence goes on from JAZGTJ010002173.1 coordinate 9,739, forward strand.
CGTTGCTCATGCCTGGTTTGAGCTGGATTAAAAGCCCAGGAAAAATGTCTGAGTTCACAGTTTAATCAAAAGTAAATTCAAATTGATTTAGAATATTCTTAATAGAAATTGAGTACACACATAAAGCCTAAAGAAACAAGGCTGTTAGATGCTGGAGCTAAACACCATGTGTGAACTAGTTTAGATGTTTGTGTGTCAGTAAGGATGCTTGTATGTTAATGACTGTATGTATGAAGTTTGATCTTGTTGGCATGAAGCTCTAGATGACATCTGGTCTTCTGTGCAGGCTTTCATGGAAGATGTCAAATCCAGAGGGCCCTACATCTACTCAGTGCTGGAGTCTGCTCAGACGTTTCTGGCACAGCACCCTTTTCAGGAGCCGGAGGAAACGCTGCCCGATGGCAAAGGTTTGTTTCCTAATAAAACTGCTACGAAGTAGCTCATTGTGGACCAATTTAGCATGGATTAACTGTTTTCAATATACAGTTATTATTTATTTAAAACAAAAGTATTTATTTATTAATTGCATGCAAATTACATCTGATTCCACTGCCTTAAAAATCGTGCGACAATGTTTTGATTAATGTGGGTGTTTATTGAGGAAAATAAAGTGCCTATGAAGTGTCCAATCAACTATTTGTATTTAGTATCTGCATAGAATATTACTGTCATTCTTAATTAAGTTATTATTTTAGCAAATTATGCAAAATGTGTGAAGATTTTACAGAATGACATACACAGAACTTTGTGTAGGTGATGGTAATAATATTGTTCCGTTCAGAAAAATGACTGACAAGAAGACACAATGTAAAAAGTGTTTAAACGTCATTTTCTAAAAGCCCCAAAAACCAAAAGTGCCCATACTGAAGCTAAAGAAACATACACTGCTTAACGAGACATCATCTGCTCTTATTGGGCCTTCAACCTAGTTCAGCATCCATGTATGATCATAGGTACATGTGTGTCATATGGAGGAATAAATAATTAAGAGATCAAAGAGATCAGAGCTGTTTTGTTCACACTGCTGGCTCATAGCCCGCCTCTCCTGTCATCTCCATCACAGAGATTTCCCCTCGCCGCCGAATGCTGAATGTAAGTCGCTCTGTGTGGAAGCAGGCCAATGTGGCCAGCGACCTGTGGGAAAAATTGACAGCACGCTGTGTGGATCGTCACCGACACATGGAGCGAACCCTGGAGAGGCTGCTTCAGATCCAGGCCATTATGGAGGAGCTGTCCGCGGCTTTGGAGCAGGCAGAAGGAGTGAGAGATGCTTGGGAACCTGTAGGAGATCTGTTCATTGATTCGCTGCAGGACCATATAGATGCTACTAAGGTACTATGGGAATTTGACTCTGTTGACGCTTGATATTGTCATCCATCTTTGGTGATCCAATCAGAAGTGGTTAGCCAAATCAGATTGCAGTTTTTACCTGGGATTATAATTTGTATCATAATCTGAGCCATCATCGTCGCATAATCTGCATGGCGATTACAGGTGCACCAGAAGAAGCTCTGTGACGTTTTGTATGTGTATGGGCAATTCCATGTTATGAATTTTGAGAATTACTTTGTTTTAAGGATGCAAGCACCTAACTAAAGTGATTGACAAGCAAGGTGGTCTGTTACTGTGGCGTTGCTCTCTCGGTTGAGCTACAGGAAAGCCTGCACAGAGGATTGGTCATTATGTGATTTTAAATCATAGGATTATACTTGCTTTCAAGACAAATCTTTGCAGACGATTTGTTGTGATAACCACAGTGCATTGCATTTGATTTATTTTTGGTAATAACAACTGAAATTTATAAAAAACAGCCAAAGTAAACATCAAAGCTACAGCAGTGCAATATTAAATCTTGTATTATAGAGGACAGGTGGGAATATTTAGGAAAAGAAAAACTGACTCAATTTGATACATTTACTCACTTTGCCTCTAAATGTGCTTGTGTTATACAGTCATTGAGCTATAGGGTTTTATGGCCGGTTTAATGTGCTACAATTATATCATAAATGTCTTGTTGTGGCCATATATCAATGCATTATGCGAGGTGTTTTTTACATAATTCTGAATGCATAGCTTTTTTACATAATTCTGCATGCATAGTTTGATGCCTTATTGCGTGAATTTCTGATTCATAAGTGGAGTTATAAATGGACCTCACACAAACATTATTGAAGATTTTCAGACAAATTCTAATGGATATTCTAAAGGATATTCACAGGACACAGCATTTAAATAGCATGGAAGGCCTTTATTTGTCACTCAATTCATTCTCTGCTTTTTTTAAACTTGAAAATAATTAAATAATCATATCGTGATGTGAATGTGTAATATAATTTACTCCTGATGTGAATATTATTTTTTCTTTCTTAGTTTAAATTTTAACATTTGTTTAAATATGCAATTTAATTTTTTTCACAGCCGCACTGACTCCTCCTTTTGTACTCGCATCAGTAGCATACAGTGAGCAGTTCATTTTTAGATTTGTTTTTCAGATAGTTTTCTTTTGTACAGTACAGCCCATGTGTTTAATGTTTTTTTGATAAGTACAGTACAGCTTACTCAGCTGTGTGCTTCTGTTAGTTTTGCACTTAGATGCACAGTTTTTGAGTCTGATCAGATAGAGAGGTTACTGATGTAACAGTGAATGCTATGACAGATGAGGAATCTGAATTGGTTATCGCATAACCTACTTTTTAATCTCAGGAGTTTGCTTACGTGTTCTTTCGTAATCTCCCATTGATGATGTACAGAGCCAGACTCTCACAGCTGCAGGTCTTGTTATTGACAATGTGATCATGGTTGTTTCCGTGGAGATAAGTAATGTTATTATAGATATGGAACAGTTTGCTAGGTATCCATTTACTTGTGCATCACTGAGTCAGACAGATATTCTGTTATGGCATTCAGGTCCACACAAACAAGCACATTTCCTTAGGCCTGGAAATGGTATTTTTTGTTTTTATATTTGTGTGATTTGTTTGTATATTTGTATGATGGTTTAATTTTGTGAAAGAACTGCTTGATTCTGAGTTTTACTTTGGCATGATTCCCATGTCAAAGTATCATTGTGGCTATGTATTTTGGAATGATGCCAAATATTTGTTTTAGCCTTTTTTTTAAAGCACTAGAGCCACAAGTTTTGAAATTGATTTAAAATCTGAGAACTCCTAGATATTTTTGGTAAACAAATTGTCTAACATAAAATAACAGTAATAATAAAAGTAGCTAGTTTTTAACACATCATGTCTGTAACCCCCTTAAAATGGAATTTTGGCCTGTCTCACCTCAAAGGTCTAGACCTTCTCGAGTTGAAATCATACAACAGCATGCAATTTATACAGCAATTTAATTAGGTTAAATTTGTAACCCTGTTTCTTGATTTCTTGTTATTTAACCTCCTTTAACGGTTTGTTAAAAATTAAATTAAAATTGTTATTTGTTTCAGGCCCTATTGTTTTTTACCCTAGTCGTGGAAAGTGCCACCATATAATTTGTCCACCTGGAGCTCTGTGCTGATGCAATGTGCTGAGCTTAAACTCCACCTGAAGCAGGAGACTCAGTAAACTGACATGTTTAAGCTCTGTGCTGACAGGAGGTGGAGCATTCACAGACACTTTCCTGCTGTTAGAACCAGCTACCACATGACATGTCATGTAACCGTTCAGCTTTTCGTTCGTTTTCCTGGCTACATGTCAAGAGTTTCAACAGACCAGTCCAAAAGATCAGTGCTTTTGCTATCCCACAATGCATCAGGTTTGACCTTCCCTCATTTTCTCTTCCTCATAGCTGTTTAAGGAAGAGCTGACCCAGGTGAAGGAAGGAATGAAACATGTAAATGACCTAGCCCACCAGCTGGCTATATCTGACGTGCACTTGTCCATGGAGAACGCCAGAGCCCTGGAGCACCTCAACAACAGATGGAAACTTCTGCAGGTAGTGAATATACACCGGTAACCTCACCTCATCCTTACCTGCACAGCATTACTAATAGGTCCCTATGGAGACCATACAGTCCACAGGTCACCAATACCAGTGCCAGCTCCAACCAACCAAGCCTGTGCATATGCACTATGAAAAATGGAGCTTAGGAAATGGAATATAATGGTTCGGTTGTGCCTGGCTGCGAGCGGCGATGGCTCTATTATCATCGGTCACGGGGAGTGCCTTTTGTCTACACGCTCATGGGAAAACAAAGGGCTTTCCAGCAAGAAAAAAAGAGAGATGTAAAATGAAATTGGGTGTTTCGATTGCATCTGTTTGTTTTATGTGCGAGGCGAGCTCAAGAGGGCCAAAGAGGTGCAAAGGAAATGAGAAGCACACTGGGGGTTTGGGAATGTGCGAATCCAATAATTGAGAACAGCTATGAAGCACGTGTGTTATTAATGAGAGGGAAGACACATAGGACAGATGTGTGTGAGCATATCTAATTGTCATACCGCAGTATGAATGCAATGAGCTACGTATCTTCCATGTATATTTATTAAGGCTGTCAATTGATTAAATATCTCATTTATTGCTTGATATGCTGATTAAATAATCAAATTCATTACAACTGATTGCAAATGTCTTCCCCTCATCATGTACACTGTTTGTTTACAAGAGAATACTGTAAGATCATTTGTGGATGCTTGTGCAGACAAGCATTAAATTGACATTACAAAAAGTGGATATAAATTGTTTATTTTTATGTAATTGTTCACAAGTGTATCTACATCTCAGTCTACACCAGTGTTTTCCAAACATATTAGGATGACGTACCCCTCCAAACAATAAATACCCCTCTTTCATAGCCTACAGTTACACAAAGTATACTATATTAATATTATATATTGTACACTATTGTATATAGATATTAATAGTAAAACCATGCAACCCATTTAACTTTGTACAAAATAATACATAATATGAAACAGATAATTCATAAAATAATACAAAATAGTACAGGTTTCCGAGTGCAGAATTACCTCTGGAGTTTTAAAACCACTGGTCTTTAAATTAGCCTTTTTTGTTTAATTGTTTATATACACAGGCATGCCTTTAACTGTTGCATGTGTGCTGTCTTTTTAAGACGGCAAGTACTTTGAACCTGTTTATAAATGCAAGAGCACCTTCTGTTTAAACAGCTCCTTGCTCATTTTGGCTTCAAAGCATTTATAAACATGCTTTGCTTTTAGGTGAAAGTTAAACGAAAAAAGATCCTTATGGCTTTGTTTTTGTACAGGGCAGGGGGCATGATTAAATGCTTTAATGATGTTGAGTTTTTTTAATCTGCAAACTAATTTTACTAATTTAATCACTTATTTTTGTTTACTAGATTAGTTTTGTATAATTGACAGCTCTAATGTGTAACTAACGTCAATTAATTAGTGACTCCGTTGTTACGTTGATTAACAAATATGTCTACACAGGAAAGATTTACGTTTCTGTTATGACACAGAGTTGCTGGTCGCCCTTGAAATGCCTCAGAAACAGAAGTAGATGGAGAGAGAGAGAGAGAGAGAGAGAGAGAGAAGAGAAGTATGCTTCACGCTTGAATAAGCTTGATGGCCTTAATGTCTGTGGTTTGACATCTTCTGAATGATTTACATATACCAAATAAACCAGATTTAGGTAGTTCAGCATCTCCAGAGACATGTGACTGCGGCAGATATGAAGTTATCCTCACATACTTCCATTTTTTGTGCTTTTCCTCATTACCACATAGCTTTTTATGAAAATCTATCAAATTTGCTCTATTTAAAAGTGCAAGACGTTATTTGCCACTTGTGTTCTTTAAAAGCTGATTGAGGGCAGCGGACCTGTACATGCTCCATCTGTAGCACAACTTAATTATCATTACAACATCAGTTAAAATGCTATGTTAAGTAGTTCTGCCTGAGTCTGTTTTTCCTTTCTTTCTTTCTTTTGCACATAGGGATCTATTGAAGAACGTCTGAAGCAATTGCAAGATGCCCACAGAGATTTTGGCCCTGGATCACAGCATTTTCTTTCCAGTAAGCATGGCAACTCATTTGAAGCTGTACAGTCTCCCACTGGACTGTGATGCTGGGCATTAAATGAGGGCTGAGCTGGGAGTGTGGAGCACACCAGAGAGGGACTTGCAGCAGCTGTGTGGGCCTGGCTGCCCAGCAGCAGCAGTCTATGAGTGGGCAGAGTGGGTTGTTCCTTAATTCACTCCTGCTTTCATTCTGACACCTGGCCCATCCTGTATAATATCACATGTGTCTGAAGCAAAGATTCCGCTGTTGTCTGATATATATCTGGTAAAGAGAAATGGATTTCATTAACACTTTATATTAGTGCTACGTTGCAAAGCCATACTGTATAAAGGCACAAGAAATTTCAAGTGATGTTTTGAGCTATTGCTGGTGAAGGATTCTTACATTTTACAGTCAGTTCACCTTGAGTCTAAGATTTCCTGCCCTCAAATGGGGAATGGGAAATTCTGTGGTTTAGAGGATTATTTTATGTAAGGGGTTGTGAGTTTAAGTCTTGCTTGTCAATTTTTTAATAATCGATTTAAAATTAAATGTGTCAGAATACTTGATCAAAACGTCTGAGACTGTTAGTGAAAATGCTTTTTCTAATTGAATACAGGTTTTATAAATTACGTTGTCAACAAAACAGTTTGAGTGGAATTGTAATTTAAATGTTTATAGAATTAAATTAAAATGTCCTTCTGCTTAATGACAGCATATATTCCAGCTGGCATGGACTCCACAAGTTGATGTTTTCCTAGCATGATTTGAGAATGTTACAGAAAGCAGCTTACTGTTTGTGCTTCAAGGAAAGCTAGGAAATTTGATTTTGTTCAGAGGAGTCACAAATTTGTTTTTTCGATCAGTGACCTAGAAATAGTGCAGCCTCTTAAATCCTTTAACTTTCTGTTTATTTGCAGGTTTAAATTAGATTTTGAAATCTGTTTTTTCAATATGGTCTTGGACTTCTTGGATGCCATTTTTTTCAGTAATGGTGGCATGTTTGGTTGTGCTTTATTTTGTGATTTCACTAAAAAGGAGTGTGAATTACAGTTGAAAACATTGAGAAGAAGAGCTGCTTCAGTCTGGCACTGATGACAGGAAGATTAATACTTATTGAATACAAACGTAATGTTTTTTGATGGCTAGTATAGGACTGGATTCAGAGTGAAATAGATTAGCTTACTGGCATATATGTGATGCTACAATACATATAGTTATTTCAGTTAATTATACTTTAGGGAGACTTTAAAAACACAGAGGCTAGGAAATACAGAGAGCCCCTAAATATGGGCTGGACTTACTTATTGTATAGCTTGATTATATCGTTCTCAGTTTATTTGATTCGTATCTCAGAAAACACAGCAGCATTCGACCTCAGGGTTGCACATAAAGTGGTTTGCAAAGCTCCACTCAAAGAAAAGGTTTCTAATATTCTAAACACTTCTGAGGTGCTGCTGTTTAATAGCCCCTCAGCATTAAAGCAGTACGCTTGAAGGACCTTGAGCTGTGCCATTTGAAATTTTGAAAATAGCTTTTCATGCTCGACATGGTCGTCTGATTGATATTGCCCTCTTCTTTTGTCACTCCAGGCTCTGTGCAGATTCCTTGGGAACGTGCCATATCCCCTAACAAAGTGCCATACTACATCAAGTAAGTTCAGCCATAAAGCATCAGCAGGCTATGAGCGTCAGCAGCGAGACAGACATGGTGAAACGGTGGAAAGGGCGTGTCAGATTACCAGAGACAGAGAGCAAACTAATTACTGTTCCCTGGTCCAGAAGATTATTGCTCTTTGATTGTAATTACAAAAGACAGCAACATTTTAATGACTGTTGAATGAATGTTTTTCTTGTCATGCACAGCCTGCTGCGGTTTTATAGATCTACATTTTGTAGATATAACAACAGGGTCAGAGTTGGACAGAGGGGGCAGGTTGATGTCCTCAGTGGAGGGTATTGAACTACACAGAGTTGTAAACTAGCATTAAAGAATGAGTACTGTTAAAAGTATCTATCCAAAAACTTGAGTGTAAATATTTCCACATTTAAGTACTTAAATATTTAAAATGCTAAAAACTTATTTTTCTTGATTTTTTGGGGTTCTTGTTAACTAACTTTTTAAAGCAACCAAACATAATCTCTATTTTCTGACAAGCATATTGCTATCCGTTTTGGCCTTCAAAATATGTACATTTTCTCCTTACAACTTCTTTTGGATGTTCAAAGAACAAAGTGTAATTTAGCCACGAAAAGGGAATTGAGTAGGAGTTTTAAGTTTCAGTTTTATTTATACAAGAATAATATAAAACTTCCTAAAATGGTGCTTAAGCTACAAAATGAAGTACTTAATATTATTTGACAACTTTTGGAATTTTGGTAACTTCTACTATGTTCCCACTATACTTAATCTTACTGGCCCATGTGAGCTGACCACAGGGTGAAAATTATCCAATTTTCCAGTGACTGGCCAAGCAATGTATGTGCAGCACAGGTAATGAGGAGTGAGGGAACAGCTGGCAAATCTCCTGCCTCAGGCCCCCTCACTTATTTATTTGTTCCTATCATTTATTCATCTGATATCTTTATTTTATGGCTCTTCTCCTCTGCTGCTGGAGAGGCTGCAGATACGAGGACAGGTGGTTTTATTTTATCAGAATTATGTACTCTTAATAAATTACAGTATTTACATTGACATCTTAAGGTTGCACACAAAGAACTTAGATACCAACAGTTTGTTACTTATAATGAAAGAAATATTACAGGGGCATTTGTTTACTGTGAATATGATTATCAGTACCAGAGTGAATTCAATTGTGGAATGCAGTTGTAGATAAAAGTGTGTACAGAACAGGAGTAAGCATAAGTGACTCTTGCATTTAGCTGCAGTGTGTACATGGTCTATATTATTCCCATTTTTCTTTAATCCTTCTGTTCTCTTGCATCTCGTTGTGTTTTCTATTTTGGGCTTCCCTATTATGTGCTTATTTAACTCCTTTTCTCTTTATAGCCATCAGGCCCAGACAACCTGCTGGGACCATCCAAAGATGACTGAATTATACCAAGCTTTGGGTAAGGCAATTAAACACAATTAAACTCTACGCATATCATTGTGCTTTCTTCCCACTAGGGAACCTTGGTGTGGACTCACACAAGAACACATATATCAACTAAAAGATGGACTCACACTGAGCTCTATTACTTTACATAGACTTCTAATTACAGGCCAATATTTCATCTCACCCCAGAGATGTAGACAGCTCTGTCATTAACCCAAGGGCAGATGGGCCAACCATATGATTGCTTTGCTTGCTTATAATTAATAACGATTAAAATTGTTTTTCTGTGTAGATTAATCATTATGATGCAATTTGTCCAAACACTCAGAGTTGGCAAGTCACGGACATAAATTGCTGAAGCCCACCAAAGCAAACATTGCTTCCTGTCTCTCTGTTTGCTTTTGTCATGGCTTAGCTGTTAATTTTTTCCCCTTTTCTTTCCTATCTTTCTTTGTCTCCTGTCCTTCTCTCACAGCGGATCTGAACAACATCAAGTTCTCTGCATACCGGACAGCCATGAAGCTGCGGCACGTGCAGAAGGCTTTGAGATGTACGTACAGAGAAGCACGTCTCACTAAAAGTCACACTGGTTTGCCCTTTTCCTTTCCTGCTTTCAGAGTGCGTAAGTCATTGATTAATCTTGGACGCTGTCGGCCCCGCTGTGCTCCTCTGATCTGTATTTTTCATTAGAGAGCAGTGATTTTCATGCAGCTTAATTAAGCCTAATAATTGGTGTGATTGTACCTCTTCGGGGGAGGTAATTAAGAAGTCCAGATGAGGAATTAACTGCTGTGCCCCCTGTGATACGCTTTGAGGGTGAGGTTTATCTGTCACTGCCCAGACCGAATCTTTTTTTTACTGAAACTTCCCATCTTTTGCTCAACCAAAGTCCTTTTAAGGCAGGTCATTCATCCTACCTACATTCAATAGGCTACACAAAACATGAAGTCTTCAACATTGTGTTTTACATGTGTCAAACCAGAAATAAAAGCCCTGTCAAGCTAATGCACACATATGTTCTAGAATTTTAAAACAGGTGATGCCTTTTTCAAAATGGCAAAATAGCTTTTTTATCTGATAGGAGAGACTGCTAGTTCTACAGCTACCAAATTGTGATTTCTCATATTTATTTTTGATGACGGGCATTCCCCCTTTCTTTACCTTTAACCCCTCCTCAGTCTGTACATCATCATGAATATATCCATAGTAGCATAGAAAGCATGGGCAAGAAAATGCATATTAATTATACAAGCTACATGTGGACCCACTACTCAGCATAGCATGTACCTTTCAGCATCTGCCAGGACAACTTGTTGCTCACCCTTCCTTACTCTCTCTCTAAGTTGCCTTCCTCACTCTCTCCTGGTTTGCTCGTCCATGTCATTAGCTAAATTAATATTTAGGCTGCTATAGAAACGACACTGTTCTTTGCCCCTGGCTCTGATGATTGAGAACGCATGCATAAAAAGAACTTCTACAAAGGCCTGTTAGTGTCCCTGACTGCCCACCTAACACTGTAGCCACTGGCTTCTATATTTCATCCTATTATGTCATTATCCAATTAGGATGACATCAGCATACAGCCTTAACCTCATATTATCTCTGATACATTAGAGATGGCCAGAGAAAATGATGTTAGAGCAGTCAAATCCTATTAGTTCACACTGCTAACACATAATCTATACTCGTGAGAGCCCAAAACGGGGGAAATGGGCAAATAAGCATCTGGCATGTGTGTGTCTCCAGTGGACCTGCTGAAGCTGAGCAGCCTGGTGGACGTGTTTCGAGAACAGAATCTACAGCAGGGGGAACATGTGATGGATGTGGTCGAGGTCATCCACGCGCTCACCTCACTATATGAGAGACTGGAGGAGGACAGGTCCGTTCTGATTAACATCCCCCTCTGCGTCGACATGTGTCTCAACTGGCTGCTCAACGTCTACGACAGGTACCAACCCTGACCGCAACATCACCCACAATCCATTTCACCCAGTAAACAGTGTCCCTGACCTTTGTCAAGAGAACCATTTATCATACAATCATATCCCACCCACCTGCATCAGGGGTACTAACATACCCATGATGTCATTGTACGGGTTTTTTATTTTCCAGGTTACTTTGTAAAATGATGACTAAAGCAATAGAAAGTCACACCAGCAGGCAGCCAATCAGACCACAGGAGGAGTTAAAATCCACCGTTGCCTCTAAATCTGATTCTAAATATCCCATTCTGTGCCAAGCTTTTGATTGAGGACGTTAAACACATCCTAGCAAATGTTTTTTAATGGCAACAATTTATTTATTTTTATTTTTCATCAGCGTTTTGTCTTTAATGTCTAGCAGGCTCTTAGCTAGCTGCTAATAATGACTGGAAATCAGTGCTCTCACCCTGCAAATAATTGGTAGTAATTGCTTTTTTGTTTTGCTACAAACGCTGGATGTGAATAAGAATGAGCAGCATGCACGCAAATGATAATGGCATGCTCTCAGCCAAACAAGAAAGCCAAACGAGGTTGCAAATGTTCCCTTTGGTAGCAACACTGACAGGGGAGTTCTCATTACGCTAAGCAGAATGTGGTTTGGTAGTGTTATATGAGGTTTCTGGAATATTTTTGGCTCTGCACAGGTGTACAAAAGCTGATTAGATCCGCTGGTGCACTGTCAGTGGAGCTCCACTGCCTTCCCACCTTTTAGGACAAGTTTAAAGGGTTCTTTGACGCGTTTAGTTCAGTGGTAGTGAAATGTCTTTTCATGGGACGTGAGAAACATGAAGAGGACCACTATTTAAAAGACAAAGGCATATATGTATATACACAAACACAAAGCAATGCATTTCTTATGCACCATTGAAAGAAGTGGCGCTTCAGTGAGATGAGAAGACAGCTTGTGTTTGAACTGCTTTTTTACACCACAGGTTTAGGATTTATAATGTGCATGTTTGTAATGCTAATATGTAGTGGGGTCCAAAGGTCAGTGAAAATGTGTCTATTTTACATTTTGCCATATATTCAAATTACGAATTACATTATCAGCCTTACAGCAATTTAAGTGACAAGTTGAATGGACATTTTAACGTGAAGAACAGTATCGATGTCTTAAGTATATGTGTAAGTATATATAGTGTATAGTGTAGCACTTATATATCTATATATAGAGTTGCTGCTTTAGTGTATTATGTGTGTGTAAGCCTCTGGCATCTGCCTTTAGTAAAGATTCAGATTGTTCGCACTAGGTAGCTACTACAGAAGTATATTTGACCGTATAGTCGCGGTAGCATTTTAATGACTGTAGACCTGTGAGAGGAATGTGATCATGGGTTCCAGCTTCCTGGATTTTTTATGATTCTCCTGGTCAACATTTGTCTCGCCTGGTGTAGATGTGCTGCAGACCTTGGGCAGTGCATTCTGCATCACACTGGGAAGGGTCTTTAATTAATGTTTGGATCTGTTTATCTACCTAAGTAGTAGAAGGATCTCAGTTTTTAATGTTTTCTTGAGTGTTTTCTCTAACTGTGTGGAGTGTATTTCTTTGTTATTCTATCTAGCGGGCGCAATGGTAAGATGCGGGTGCTCTCCTTCAAGACAGGCCTGGTGATTCTATGCAACGCAGACATCCAGGAAAAGTATAAATGTGAGTAAGGTCTGTGCCACATAACCCTGATGTCTTGCTATTAATCTGCCCACATACGCAGGTTTATTTCACTGTTTGTGAGATCTCCTAGACTTCCACTGTTTTCATATCAGGCAAATGACACGTTCTACCCTTAACACTTATACAACTCTGTTAATGTAATTAAATTTTAGGTCAAATCAATCTTGCTAATTTATGCATTTTTAATAATTAAGGCATCTAAATGTCCTTAAGTCATTTTTGAGATTTCGCTATAGTTGTAGACAATATTTAAAAATAATAAAACAAATGACCCTCACAAATAAAGCCACATTTGTACAAGTAGAGACATTTGTTTGTCTACAATGGTTGAGACTTTGTCTTGATTTCTGTTGTTTTTATACAACAGATAATTTTTCTTTTTTTATCCCCTAACTCTCTTAAACTCTGCATGTAAACCTTTATGCATTTTTAGATTTTCATTAAGACATTGTGGTTTGTTTATTAAGCTGTTTATCTCACGGGGGTCATGGGCTGGTCTTCACAATGTGGGGGATTTTATTTACTACACTTGTGGAGATATTTGGTCTTTACAATGCAGTTAAAACCTGCCACAAAGACACACCAACCCCACAATGCAGGTGATTTCAGATTTTACCATCCTTTTGGAATCATTTGGTCAAGCAAAACCCTGTCCCACACCTTTCTTTATTGCAAACAACAACGAAAAAACAAAGCACTGTGTTTTCCTCTAGATTTTCTGTTGGTCCATAAATCTGTGGCCTAAAACTTAATCTGAGGGGGTGATTTGACAGGGTGGTCATGAGCATGACCCAGTAAATAAGAGTCAGGTGCAATGCTATACATTACTGTCAACACACATACTGTCAAAACACAATCTGTCAACTATCATAAAGCCCAAATATTGCTTACAAGTAAACGTGTGTGTTTTATATAAGCAAAGAGAGAGGGATGGTGCTGTTTGATTGATCAATCTTTGCTGTCTGTGCCACGAGGATCTTTATGATTTCAATAGTAATGAGCACATCTGTTATTGCAGACAGGTAGTCTATTGACTAGGCTGTGTATGTGGATGGTTTACATGTGGGTGTGAATTTGTGTGTACGCACAGTAGGGAAGCGTGTGTGTGCCATCCACCACAGATGATGCTATTTTTACTGGCACTGCAAAGAACATTCTCACTCCTGTCAGGATCATTCTGTTCAAATGATGACTAGTTTTATGACACGGATACTGTCTTAACTGCTCAAGGGCTCTCAGCTAATGTTTGGCTTTCATTCACAGGTACATCAGTGCATTTATCATGACAGACTAGGAACTGCAAAAAATAATTTTTTTTGGCTTAAGTATTTTTGGCTTTTTTCCCTGTTAATGTATTTAAGCATTATAATGTGGTAAAACTGCTTTTAAACAAGAATTTGGGTTAGTAATAAACATTTTAAAGGAATATTTATAAGGACTGTTTTAATCCAAAAAATGACATCTGTGTAAGAAAGTCTCAGTCTTTATTTATTGATATTCTTCACGTCCAGAGAGCTGGTAACCCCTGGGGCATTGAGTCGATGAGTTGTATTATCAAAGTTGTATATCAAAACGTTACATTTTGTGAGCTGAATTAACCGATTCATTGTAAAGATAATTTAAAATAAACATTTGTTCATAAATGAGACATTATTGGGGCTAATGTCACAAATATTTTGTTTGCATCTCTCACAAAGTAGTACATGTGTCATGTTTTAATGCATATATTTGTATTGGGGAAAAAAGGTGTAAGAATTTATATATCTTACACCCCCACCTCCTGATCTTCACATGCTGACACAAAACTCTTCCTCTTTGTCTATCGTCTCCACCTCATGAATTATTCAGTCAGTTCCTTTGTGTTCCTCTTGCAGATCTTTTCCGACAGGTGTGCGGTCCAGGCGGACTGACGGATCAGAAACATCTCAGTCTGCTGCTCCACGAGGCCATTCAGATCCCTCGGCAACTCGGGGAGGTGGCAGCGTTCGGAGGGAGTAATGTGGAGCCAAGTGTCAGAAGCTGTATTCGGATGGTAAGACTTATTTAGCTGGAACTTTGACTGTGGCTTTTTAAACTGGCCAGGAACCACCCACTTATGAATGACATGTGGAGCTACCAATGAGGGTTTGATTTGTTTTTTAATGTGCTTTTTAGGGGCGGGGTTGTCAGAGATATACTGTGCATGTAATTGAATGGTGTGAAAAAATCAATTAATGGCAAATGATTCTACAGAAAACACTAATAGTGGAAATATGTAGAATATATATTTTCTGTCAGCCAATCAGGTTAACGCACACTAGATTGCCTTTTCAGTTTGTGTGCAAAATGCATTGGACAGTTAGCAAACAGAGTATGGGCAGTCCATGGGCGTGCCATCTGTGACTGAGACTTATTTATCTAACCAGATACTCTCTCTCTCTTACTCTCTTACTCTCTCTCTCTTGCTCTTTGTTTGTGATATGCTGTCTTTTGTCACAATGAAACTGCCTCCCTCTACACTTTCGGTAATGAGCAAATCTTCTTAAATATTTGCACCAAAGGCGCACTTTCTCAGTTCTCTTCTTTATATCCTTACATCCCTGTCACATTCCTCTTTCTATCTCTCTCACTCTCTTCTAACTGGGCGGTGATTGTGGGCAGTGATTAAAGAGCTGTTCTGTGACTTTATTCCACTGGGCTTTAGAGAGTCTTTGGCCAGAAAAGTCCTCTGCAAATATGCAGACGGAACTGCCTTGCCAAAGCATTGTTGACTAGAGAAAGAAAGATAAACTCAGAAGACTTTTATGCTAATGCTGAGATTGCAATGCATGCTTGTTTTGGATATTGAAACATAACACGCATTTGCATTCATAGAGACATTCATAGAGCTTTGAGCCTTATGGTGCACACTATGCAAGGAGAGTGAAGATGTGATGAAATGTCTTCATTACTCTTACACGGCCGTAATTCTAAAAAAGTGGCAGCAGCTCTTTGGAAAGCAACCTCCTGGCATTTCATTCTAATTATGAAATAGGTGTAGGGCAGAAGTTTCTTGTAAAATGCCCTTAAACCTTTCATTCCTGGGTGTGCCAGTCCTTAATTAAATTTTGTCCTATTTAGGAGCATGTGTGCAATTTCAGGCACACATAATTAAAATCCATTTATTTTCACTTTTGGTCCATGTCTGTTTTTTATTACTGGAAGAACTGCCACCGCAGTGCCAATCAGTACTTTTCAATTACTCAATTCATCACCATCTGCATTAATCAGATCAGACAGATAGAGCGATGCATCTTGGCTGAGGTGTGTGTTTCTGGGCATGTGTGATTAAAAGGCTGGTGTGTTTTGTTTGAAGTTATGGACTGGTCTCGTGGGGTTCTCTCTGTGGTATATAGACTGTTTGGGATGGTCTTGGGATGGTTGTTTCTGTAAAACTTCTGAAGTGTTGCACTCAACTTCACACTGCAGAGTTTAGTCTCCGACCCAGACTGTAAACACTGTTAAGACACACAAACACAGAGGATAAACACAGTCTCAGAAGACATCATGCTCCGGAGACCACAAAGCGATACGCTAGAGATCCTCATGTTAATTACGCAGCTCTGCTCGAGCTTCTAAAGTGCCCCAGAGAAATCAACCTTTAAATGCATCTTAGATGCGAATTTAATGAGAATTTACTAAATTTAAGATTTTTGTACCGTTCTTTCTAATTAGGGTTATTGCTGTTTTTCGCATTTCACACAGTGTCACAGTAATGAGAAAATGTCCCCTTCCTTTTAACAGAGCTCTGCTTCCTTATCACACAGGCTCTTTAAGGGGTATGCTTTAAAAGTATGCTGGGAAATTTAGTTCCCATCAGCCACCAGACATTATTTGGTGTCTAATTGGGTGTCACTATGACCAATATGACATCTGACATTCTTGCTGCTTTTTTGAATCAAAAAGTGCTGATGTGTTTTTATTTTTTCATGTGGATTTTTTGTGCTGTGGCTTATCTGCAGGCTCCAGGTAAATCAGCCATCGAGCTGTCTCACTTCTTAGAGTGGATGAGTCTGGAGCCCCAGTCAGTAGTTTGGCTCCCTGTTCTGCACAGAGTGACGGTCGCTGAGATGGCCAAGCACCAGGCACGCTGCTACATCTGTAAACAGTGTCCTATTAAAGGCTTCAGGTAAGCAGCTACAATGCTACTACAGTTGTACTGTGTTTCTTAGCTGGTAGAAATAAATAGAGATATGTGTTTTTTAACTTCTTTCCTTGATCAACGGACTTGAGGTAATTTAGAACTGCAGAGGGAGTGGTTTACACAGATTGTTAATAAGCCAAATATCAATGCAGATATCACTTCCATGAAACACAAAAGACGGGAGAATATCCAAGCTGCTCATTTTTTTACAATGACAGTGAAAGGTCAGCACAACAAGCATGATTGGTTGTGAATAATTGTTGTGAATTCCTCACAAAAAGATATAGATATATATATCTATATAAAGATATATAGATATGGTGTCCATAGACTACTTTTATAACTTTTTTTATGGTGCTTTTTGTCCTTTTTAAAAGATTGAAAGCCCCCAGTCCCCATTCAAAACCATTGTGTGCAGGATAAAAACTCAAACATTCTTCTGAAATTCTCCTTTTGTGCTTGACATAACAAAGTCATCGGGGTTTGGAATGACCTGAGGGTGTGTAAATGATTGAAAAGTGAAAAGATTGAAAAGTTTCTTTTCGTTTCTCACTGTTGCAGATACAGAAGTCTGAAACAGTTCAACGTGGACATCTGCCAGACGTGTTTTCTCACTGGACGCACAAGCAAGGGCAAGAAACTACACTACCCCATCATGGAGTACTACACTCCGGTACATATGCTTGCTTCATTCAAGGAATTCTTCCTTGCCGCCTGGCAGCTGTGTGCTTGCTCAGAGGTTGCAAATTCAATCGCTGTTGTTCAAGGCACTACAAAAAATATGAATTAAACTGAATTGATCTACTTCTATAAATAACAGCACAAGGCCATTTGCTTAATGGTTTTCCCATGCTCCTTTCTGAGTTTTATAGGCAGGGGTCTTTATTATGCATTGGCTTTCTGTAGCTGCACAGGATGATAGATTGAGATGGGAAGCCAGATGAATGTTCAGGCGGAACTGACGCACTGGCTGTGTGTTGCAGAAATGTTACGCAGGTTGTGTCACAACTCATCTTCTCTTACTTTCCATGTTCTCCCAGAGCTACATGATTACTGACAAAAATACAAAAATGATAAAGGGCTTTTTGATTTTGGCCATAATAACAACGGTGGAAATGATGATGATAAAACGATTTAAACGATTTTATGATGATGATAAAATGATTTTAAAAATTAAACATGTTTTTCATAAAAATATGATGAGAAAACAACACTTGCAGGATAGTAACAGCAATGCGCTGACAATGAACAAAAATACTGTAGAAAGAGTATGGTTGATTTAAATAATCCAATCATATTCTTCATATTCTGTTTGTGATTGCTCCACTTCAGCTGTGAGCTCATTAGCTCGCTCAAATGCATCCTAAATATATGAAAGGCAATCAGCTATATCCATAAAGGTAATATTACAAATGAGATTTGTTGTGTGCTCTTTAGAGTGTTTAACTAGTGTTATAAATAACAAGAAACATAATGCAATATCCTAAACTGTCTCTAAAACATAGACTAAAAAAGAAAAAGAAAGAAAATGAAAGAATATAACAACAAAATATTGATCAAAACGTACAGACTTTTCATCAAAATACTAACTGAAACAGCTGTGTAACAATGAACTTTTCCCTTTCTCTCTTTCTTCTCTCTATCTCTCCCTCTGTCTGTCTCTCATCCTGTAATTTCTAAATCATTCCAGACCACCTCAGGCGAGAAGATGCGGGACTTCGCGAAGACTCTAAAGAACAAGTTCCGCTCGAAGCAGTATTTTAGTAAACACCCTCAGAGGGGTTACCTGCCTGTCCAATCAGTGCTGGAGGTGGAAAGCTCTGAGACGTGAGTGAGGTTTCCTGTCTTCACCGATGAGAATCTCTTCCTGAGTGCCGTCATGCTCTTTTTGAAGGTTTATGAATATGAACTATGGAACAGAATGCAGTTTGTTTATGACAGCAGGGAGGGAGGGATTTTTGACATGACCCAGTTCACAGCTCCATCGTGGTATACACAAGCGTTCATACATAATGAGCTACTTTGCTAACAGATGTGTGTGTTTTGTCAGGCCTTGCTCATCTCCCAGGCTGCCTCATGCGGACACACACAGCCGAATCGAGCACTTTGCCAGCAGGTAGGAATACACTCTCTCACAGACAACAATCACACCTCACCTGTCCTCTGATACCTTCCAAGCAGCCACCTTGCTCACTCTCCTGAGCTCTGATTGGCTATTGATCCTCTGTGCATGAGCACAGTGTTCAAAACAGTGGGGCTGTAACAACAACCTGAGAGCGATGCTAAGAAAGGGAGAGAGACATCAAAAGAGAGAAAGGGTGAGATGGCATGCAGAAGGGTAGACAAGGGTCAGCTGCTTTTCCGCAGAAGAATGAAAGCCCCAGGATGAAGATCTGGAGGGCTGAAGGCAGCTGCCAGCATGGATCAGGCTCTGCTCTGGCTCTGGTGCACATTACACACTCAAGAAACAGAAGCAAGACACATGCAAGTTAAAATGTCTGTGTATATACACAGATATACCCATGGGATTAGGGCTTTTTGCCTGGTACAGAGGCTACAGTAGTACTTATAGCAGACACCAGTACAAAGACACATTTATGTCGCCAACAACACAAATAGAGTGGATGAGAGTGGATGAGTGGCTTCTGTAAAACACAAACTGAAAACGCTGACGTTTTGGCTGACTTGACTGACTGAACAAGCATTTTCATTTATGACTGAACTGACCCTAAAATGCTGGCTCTTGAGCCCCAGTGAACTCATGTGACTGGTTTGGTTTGATTGCAGCAACCGGTCAGAGATTTGCTTCTTTGCCCCACTACGCTGCCAGCCACGAAAATACACATACACACAAATACACAGAGCAGCCCTTTGCTTATCCTACCATACTGTGCTGCCAACTGTCTCAGCTTACACCCTGCTGCAGCTCTTGTCTGTACTACAAATAGAACACACACAAACACACACACACACTTTCTTTTGGGTCCTTCTGTTTTTGTCTCTGTCATATGCCTGAATTCCTACTACTGCCCTTCAATGTCTTATTATGTTTCTTAATATTTATCAGCATTGCATTTCAATTCTTAGAATCTGCCTTTCTCTCTCTTGACATGTCTGTTTTGCCCCCAACACTTATCTGTTCTGTCTGCATTAGTCGTTTCTGTTCTCAACAATATTTCTGGTTGTTATTCAACTGTCACCACTGTTTCACAGGGGTCCATTTGGCTCTGAATGATTGTGTAAAATGTTCTGGGATATTCAGCTCATCGAGTGCCCACAGTCTTGATTAATTTAGAGAAGAAAATGTCTGGATGTAACAAACACTTGGTGAGGGAAGTGGTTTTACACTTGTTATCATAGATGGTCGGTTTAGCTGGCTGCTGATCTAATGGGCTTTTCACAGTTTTTAAACCCATTTTAAGCCCCAGGTAAACGCAATCCGGGTTTATCTTGTTTTATGTTTTACACTGTTTGTACCCTGGGCTAGTAACTAATCATTGGTGTTTAGGTTTCAAGATTTCACATTGCATATTTGTAAACCTTGAATGAACATTCTCATTTGCATATCTATGACATCACTAACACTGATTTTAGGAATACAGCTACAACCTGTTTTGCATCTACGCATCCTTCTGTAAAAGAAATGTTCCCCCCATTGTGGGGGAACGATTAGACGTGGCTCATTAACTGACCAAGCATCTAAAACGTGTTTAAAAGCACTTAAAAGTACAAGTGTGAGTCTTGTAATAAACTTCTCCTTTAAGCCCAGTGTCAATAGCCCTTCACTGGAGTGTGTAGAGCCAATATTTTCTAAGCATTTGTGTTTGTCTTTTTGGCTATGTTTATGCATGTATCTGTTCAGTGTGAGTTCTTTAGATGTCTAGGTGTTTTAAACATTAAAGACCAGTAAAGAACAGGCACAAATAAATGACAATATCTTTTTATGTAATTCATTCTCAGTGAATCCAGTCTATTTTATCCCTTTATTCTAGCCTTTGATTTCAACATGTTTTAACGAAACTCTTAAAATGCTTAAACCCCCATTCATGTCTTTGCTTTGAGGAGCATTTCTTTGTGCATTAATACATGAAACAGCTTGATCTAACCAACTTTTGTGGCTTCACAAATGCTTCCACGTTTTCATGAAGAATCCAAATCCCTTTTGCCACCCAACAGAATATTCAGTTTATTGAGTTTTATCTGATAGTTCTGTCCTTCAAAAATATGAAAGATTAGCAGATATGCTCAATTAGGTAGCACATTATTTATTTCATTCATCGTCAAGACTTGCTATGAACTCTAATAGAAAATTAGGTTGTCAGATATTTGTATGTTACAGCTGCAGTGAGAGTACTAGACACTTTGCAGAGAGAGAATATTCTGGCTGAATGAATTCAAGGGAGATTTTCGGTAGAGCAAATGCATTTATAGGCTAATCTAGACTAATGATTGGAGTCTGTCTAGATGAGGACGGTGGTAGAATAAGTCGACTGGTATTTGATGCTCTAGGCTGACTGAAAATGAGCAGATTTGGTTAGATGTGAAAAGGTGAGAGGCCTGTAGTGACAGCTTTCTGCATAACAGATAGAAAGGCCACTGTTCTGGATCTAAACACACACACACACACACACACACACACTGTCTGTTTCAAGATAGCACACTTCAAAGTATTAAATTGTTTTGGCATGTACTCTATGATCTGTGTTTGTGACATTTCTTTCTATCTCTAACAAGAGATGCCAAATACCCACAAGCACTGAGAAATATCCATTTAAACAGTCACACGTATATATCCACAAACTCCTTTGACCTTGCATCCTGGAATCGGTGACCCCATTAGCAGTTCTGTAGTCTGTGTAACTTACATTCTGTCCCTGACACCTTTTAAAAGGATCCAGCTGACTGATGCTTCAGTGGATTCAATTAGGAGCCATAGTACCCATGCAGAGGTTTAACCAGGACCGCCAGCATCGCTGTCATTGGCTGAAGGACACCTGATGGGTAAATGGGTATTGACTTTCCACTGTTGTCTAAGGCAGACCCATCCCACATGTTGGTTCTGTACTCTCCACTGTTCTTAAGATGAATTTGGAGCGCTCTTAGGAAAGTGACATGACATGAATGCACTTAGCACTCCTCATTACTGTCTCTACAGAGGCTCTTATACTGCTGCTAATTCTCAGGCTGTCCTGGTAAGGCAGTGAAGTCTCTCACCTAGGGATAATCTAGGGCAGTGAAAGTGCAGAGCACTGCTAAAAGCAAAGTTTCACCCCTGTGTTGCTAATAGTGAGCACAGGGACCATGGTGAACTCTCTGTTGTGTCGAAAACACCTCTTCAGTGCTGGGTTAACCCTGACAGTTCTGGATGTTGCAGTTGAAAAATAAAAATATAAAGAATTTTTTTCCCATCCATGCATTCTGAAATGTGCCAGGAAGCAATTAAAACAATGCAAGAGCGTGTAACGTTCTCAGCATTGCCTCCAGTGTTGCTGGGAGCGTAAACATTACCATAAAGTGTCTACATCTACAGGCATCTACAGGCAGTTTTGCCTTTCAGATCTGGAGCTTTTATAGTGAAGATTACTACACATCAGCTAATGTCAAATTGGAGAGTTTGAAGAGAATCTTTGCTAACAAGGCTAGTTAGCTAAGTTGGCAACAAGTCACCTGAATAATAACACACCCAGTTTAATGGCGCAGAAATTTGAAGGTAACTCTAGCGCCCCCTTGAGTACTGAGGTTTGTAAACGCTACAATAATGCAGAAGTAAGGACATTTCACGTTTGCGTTCATGAATTTGGTTTTTGGAAGTAGTTTTTTGGTTTATGCATTTTCTCCTCTCACAGCTTAATATCTTTACATGACAACTGTAAGCAAGCAGCTGGCAGGTTGATTGATGGGATGTAAACACTGAAGCTTTGCAGAGCATTCAAAACATTATCCCACCAATAACCTTGACATTGATGTGAGTTTGGGGCGGGGCTGTCTGATGACTGACCAATGGCAGATGCAGGGTATTTTGGAATGCTGTTGAAAAACAGTCATTTGTTTTTGCAATTCCATATTATTCTGTTAGAGGTGCAGACATTATACAGTTCACCTTTAAATCTTACACTTTTAGCTCTAGGTTGACAGTGTTACACCCTGGAGAGTTTATACACTTGCAGGTGCAGTATGTCAGTTGCATGTGTCACGAAACCAGTGGTGCAATTTGAAGATTTCTGTCATACTTTGTATGAACCCTCCCACCTGTGGTTGGGAAAGAAAACATGCAAATAGTGAAAATACCCAGGAGAGACATTTATGTTCTACAAATTCACGTGACAAAAGACATGAAGGGAAAACAGGTTCTGCTGTGGCTTTGTCATGGGGACGGAGGGCAGAGAGTTAAGCCGAGAGGCGCTGATCCGACAGTGGCATGATAATTCACCACCCAGGTTAGTCAGGGTAGGATAACGGTACATTGGATTTTTGGGTAGGAGGAACTGCTGTGAGGCGTCTCTCCTGCATGCCCGGATGAGTCACAGCTGTCTTTTATCATTTCCCTTGCCATCCATGTGCTGTTCTGTTCCTCTGCCTCGAGTTTAAAGCCACTGTTGTCGGTCATGAACAAGCACCTTGAAAAAGCAGCAAACTGCAGCACACGGCAGCTTTATTCTATATTTCTATGTGTTGTGACCTGTGCTCAAACGTGAAATTTCCATTCCACTCAGGTTGGCAGAAATGGAGAACCAGAGCTGCTCTTTCTTCACCGACAGCCTCTCTCCTGACGAAAGTTTGTGAGTATATTGCCTCCCCCACTCACACATCGATCTATTGCTGCTGTGTCCCTGTGCAGCACCGTGCATACGTGTGTGCGTGTGACCGTGCATGTGTGACTTGTGTTTGGTGTGGCTGGGCAGTCACATTAATTAAAAAAAGATAATGGAAATGACCCGTGGTGACACGCGCGTTCCCTGTCCGTCGTATTAAGTCTGCGATTAAAGAGCTCAATAGTGGAAACGAGCAAAGCAGAGTTAGATTGTGACAAGAAAACAGAGAGAGAGAGAGAGAGAGAGAGAGTTAAAGGGCAATTAAAATGCCATTGAAAATCATGGTAAGAACTACAGGCACATGCTTTGTCTTTCTCACCATAAAAACACAATATAAGCATCACAAAAGTATGTGGAGTATGTGAGTCTTTTGAAACCTTCTATACTCTTCTATACTTATCTGTAGTCGTATAATAGCTGTGTGTCATGAACATACCAAAATTAAAAAATGTAAACTTCATCTTCACTGCGGCTGTCAAATCAAACGTGGAGCTCGTGGTACAGTTGAACTGTAATAACATCAAACGCTATTAGTAGTCAAAAGCCCATAATGTCAAATCTGCAATATAGTCGCCATATCTGGCCACACAGTTATCATATGGCTTCACAAGCTTGTAACAATTACAGTTATGGTGTTTTTGTCACTTTCAGAAGTTGACAACTTGTGGCCACAAAGATCTAAATATAAAAAAAGGGGAACACAAGATAAGATAA
Source organism: Botia almorhae (assembly GCA_036877575.1). Lineage (NCBI taxonomy): Eukaryota > Metazoa > Chordata > Actinopteri > Cypriniformes > Botiidae > Botia > Botia almorhae. Next base: position 34,114 of record JAZGTJ010002173.1, read on the forward strand.
CATTTGGGGTTGAAACAACATGCAGGCTGGTAAATGACAGAATTAAAAACTATTATTTTAAAGGTAGAGAGAGAGCAAAGCAGTTAGTTTGTATTGAAGCTATCTGAAAGGACATAATGTGTAGTTTCCCTAGCACACAGTGCTCTATAAGTAGCCTTTGTTTACTGTCGGTCTGTTTAATGCTACGTGTGTAATTACAGTCATACGCATTAAAACAGCTAGTGAAATATTATGGATGTGACTAATGCGAGAGCTGTGAATGTTCTGTTTGCAGTGCTTCTTTGTTTTGCTGTTGCTGCTTGTTTATTGGCTGTGCTTCTAGCTTTTTGTGTATAAAACAGAGAGTGTTTAGATTACTAAGAGTGCATACTGTGTGTTTGTTTGATCTCCGCTTGTTTGGCATCTACGCTGTTATTTGTATTATGGATAGTGGCGTGTTTTGCCTTGTGTCTGTGTACTGTAAGTGTGCCATCCACAGTTTATGTAATATATGCGTGCATGTGCACTGTGTAGATATGCCTCTGCTGTATTGTGTGCATTTGGCTTTCCGTGCATGCTTGTTTGTGTGTGTCTGCTGCTGTGGGGCTTTGCTAATGTGCTCAGTGTGCACTGTCTCCTGTGTGGGGGGACTCAGGGATGAAGATCAGTACCTCCTACGTCACAACAGCCCCGCCCTCGAGCAGGACTCTCCCCACGGCCACCTGCTGGCCCACCTGGACTGCCAGGACAGAGAGGAGCTGCAGCGCACGCTACACCGCCTAGAGAATGAGAACAGGTGGGCAGCAAGGCCGGAAACACACACACACACACATGCACAATCTCACATCTAAAAATCAAGTATGCAAATTAGGTGGCAGTAAATAGTGTATTTACTTTTACTTGAAGATTCTATTGGATACATGAGGTTTATGGGTTGATCGTTATTGTTTTAAATAAATATATTAAGGGTTCATGATTTGTCTATGTAATTATGACTCTGACTGACTAAGCTTCCTGTCAGCCATTTAAATATGGAAGCAGTTCAGAGGATGAAGATAGAAAGCTAATAGAATTTGATTGGTTGGGATAAAATGGGTTGCTGGGAAACACCGGTCATTTATATGATTATGATGGTTAATTTAGGTGAGAAACAGGAAGCAATCTTTGACCCACATCTAATGAATGAGCTTCGCTCTTTAGACCTGGAATCAGCAGAAACACGAGCAAAAAGAAAATGTCTATTAATGTCTATTAAAGAAAATGTCTGTTTTATGTCATCCTAGAGGCTGCAGATGTGAGTCATTTATGAGTTGTCTTCAGAGTAAATTCTGACCTTTTAGTAATGCACTTATGTGGTCTTGCTTTGTGATAGGTGAGTAGTAGGGCAATAAAGCAAGATTAATTGTTAGTGTCTGCAGGGTATCTGCAACCTTAATCTTCAAAATAAATCAGGGCTTTCTGCTTTTATTATCTGGCCAGAAAGAGCTGGATGATGGCTGCTCTGTTTATCTGCTTTAGTTATTTATTCTTTTGGATGTAGAATGGTAGTACCATTCTGTTCTTTAAACTACTTTGGAGTTCCATCTAAATACCATAATATATTAATATGACAGTCAATCAGTATCTTGTATATTGATTTAAATGATAATGATGTCAGCTTGTTGTGATGTCAGTAATGTTATGTCATTGATGATGCGGTTGTCTACTGAAGGGTGCTGCAGGGCGAGTATCGGCGATTGAAGTGGAAGCACGAGGAAGCGGCAGCATCGCCCCAGCTGCTGCAGTCGGGTCCAGGGTCACCGGCCGGTCAGCAGGACGAGGAGCTCCTGGCAGAGGCTCGAGTCCTCCGACAACACAAGACCCGACTGGAGACGCGAATGCAGATTCTGGAGGATCATAACAAGCAGCTGGAGTCCCAGCTTCACAGACTCAGAGAATTACTGCTGCAGGTGAGATAACACCTGCTATTTACTTGCAATTCTATTTACTTGCAATCCATTGAAATTCATTTACTCTTCGGAAACTTTTTCTACTTTGTGGAACACGAATAGAATTATTATACATGAATGGTAAAGCTTATTTCTATACAATAAAATGGACCCTTTTTACATTCATCATATGAAAGAAAGTGGTTTAGACATTATTGTTCCAAAAAGTCATACAGGTTTGAAACTACACGGTGGATTTCATGTTTGGGTGCACTATTCCTTTAAAAGTAGCAGCATGCCCACTGGGAGTCCTGTGAGTCAGAATAGATTAAAGCAATAGAAACAATGATGAAACTATGTGTAGGGACTTACATAGGACACTGCTGCATAGGGAGGGACATGAAGCGGTAAATCAAGAATTTTTGTGCCTTTGGTATTAAAAGTTTATGGCTTTGAGGGAATGCTGAGAGCTTAAAAAAGTCAGCCAGTATGAGAGAAATAAAAAAATGGATGTACAAAATATACAGTAAACAGTGCAAGAGAGAGATTGAGGGGGATGAGGTAGAATTTGAAGCTCTAGGCTAAGAGTAGGAAGATGATTGTAACAGGTGGATAGACTGCATTATAGACTGCCTTGATGTAGCATGTGTAGAAGGGTAAAAGAGACGGATAGATGCAGTGATGCTTATTAATATAGGTTGGGCTGGAACAAGCCCAAGCAAAAAAATACTTTTTTTTTAAAAAGGAAATCTCATCCTTTTTATCTGACAGATATCACTGAACAGTATCCTGAAGTACATTCATCTCTGAGACGGCACTACACTCTGTAAAATGCAGGAAAATGCGGTCAGATTCTTTGTTTCGCCAATCAGAGTGCTGTTTACCTGCCAAAAGCAAATATTAACATTAATGTGGGTCATATTTTGAGTTATTACAAAAATAATCCACAGCATTAAGTGTTCTAAAATATAAAGCTGAACAAAACTGTTTATATTTGGATGGTGAATTAAGACAAAAACAACCAGACTGTAATGTAAATGCAGTTTACAGTAATATTTATTGTAGTTTAGAAGGTGGGAAGGAGACATATGTTCACAGTGTTCAATTGAAACCTTTCCTCTGGTCTCAGGTCAGAGCAGAGCTGGTCAAGATGTTAAAAAAATTACTGCCATTACTGAGGGTTAAAAAGAGCCGGGGCCCAAGAAAGAGAGGGAGACACTAACTTTTGGTAAATTGCTTCTGGTTAAATAGAAAAGATGTGACAGGAGAGTTAGAAAGAGGAATTACGTATAAGAGATGAAATCGTACAGACTGAGTGGGAAGAAATTGACGGTAAGTCATTTCTCAAGCTGACATACATGGAGCTTAAGGAGAAAGATGGACAGGGCAGAGAATCCTTTTCTTCCATGAAAGAAAGGCAGAGAGCTCAGACAGAGGCGAGTGAATGTGCTTGTGCTGTTGGTTCAGCAGTGGAGAGAGGTTCTGCCTCTGTGTGATTGACAGACCGGATCGAGTGAGAAAGCAGAGAGAAAACACTGAGGTTGCACCCGTAGGTGAAAAAGAGTGATCAAAACAGAGGGAAGGAAAGGAAGAGGCAGAGAGAGAAGGGGTGTCAGGGGGAAGGAATAATGTGATGGGATTATAGAGGTTTGAACTCATCGTACTGCAGCCGTTGAAAGTCTCTGGGAGGGTCCAGTCCTAGCTGTGTGGATATCTCTGTGAAGCGATAAAGAGTTTAATGCTGAATAACTTTAGGTGTTCATGCAGACGTCCTCGATTCAACTGCCTGTGAGATGTAACAGGCAAGTCATCTCAATTTCTTATCAGTTTGTAGCTTCCCTCAGAAAAATACACTGCCTTTGTAACATATGGAAAAGGGGGCAAATCCCTCGTTGATATTCCCTGAGTTTGGCAGAAAATTTTTGATTTGACTGCTTATTTTCTCATCATAGAACCCGACAACAGCTTTTTCTGTTCAGTGCACAGCTGTGTTTGGAGTACATTGTTGTGTACTTGTTATTGCATGCTGAACAGTGCATAATGTGTTCTGCCTACTATTTTTAGGTATGTGAAATATCCAAAGACAAACATTTAATTTATATTTCAGTTACCCAGTTACAGTCCAGTAAATACAGAAATAAATATGATTAAAATCACAGAGTTTATCACCCTGGAAGGTTAAGTGCTTTGCATTGTGGGATATATGCTGTATAGTGTAGAAATTATTAGTACGGTAGTACGTGATTCCCAACAATCCTACTGTTTTCAATAGGATTTCATTTTTTTTGCTACTAATTGTTCTCCGATATCTTACAGCCCAAAGATGACTCAGAGGCCAATGGCTCAGCTCCATCCTCTCTGTCCTCCCCTGTGTCAGGGGGTGGCCACCAGGGGGAGCCTCCCAGTAGAGAGACGACAGACACAGAAGCTGCAGGTATGACCGAGGGCAACCCTGCCAAGTGTAATGAGATTCAAAGAGATAACTTTATAATAAGATTTGAATAAGGCTTATTAACGTTATGGGTGTCTGATAGCCTGTGAAGAAGTTTGTTGAGGTAGTTTTTATTGTTGGTTTAGGTGAGGATTTGGACCATGAGCAGGACACTGTACTGCAGCTGCAGCAGGTCATCGAGCAGCTGAGGAATGTCTTCCCATCTGAACCAGGTCCATGAAGAACCAGAATCAGAACTCAGAGGCTTGTTACTGTGCAGGTCTGCTTAGAGTTTCATTACTTCTGAAATAGTGAGAGGTTATGCTCATAAGAAAGCATTCAAAAAGAGTAGGTCACCAAAAAATGGAAAATTCTGCCATGTTATTTCAAAATTATATCACTTTCTGTCTTCTATGGAACACAAAAATGTAAGTGTAAATATTTGATGACAATTTTTAATTTTGGATGAACTAACCTTTTAATGGTGTTTTATTCTTGCATCTTATGGACACAGTAAAATATAACTTCTTTTGCCCAGTGTGTTAACAAGAAATACCTGAGAGGTCTTTGATTTCAGCTGTTTGATGTTTCCTTTTTGTTATGCATCTAGATAACAGAATACCTTCCTTTCATTTTTCAGGTACCATATTGCTTGTCTGATAGTGGGCAGAGTTGTAAGTATGAAGGGCTGGAGAGACCTAAAGAAGGAGGCTATGAGAAAAGAGTCAGAAGACAACCCATCGGCCCACTGTTCCGACTTTGTGGCCATTTATCAGTCCCAAAGAACTGTGGGATACCTGAGTGCTAACTAAACAAACTAATGATGTTTACATGGTGCCAGAGGTTTGCACTCATCCGGACACTGTGCTAACCCGTATAGTAATGCAAGGTGTGACTTCATCAGTACAGCACAAGAATCACAAACAAGACTTACACCATGGGGGGGTTCTCCTTACCTAATATACCCCTGTGCCAGCAACTTCTCCTTCTGTTACTTTTTTGGTTTGTTTTAAATTTGTTTACTACTTTCTGTGAACTCGTGCACATATTAACACGTACACACATGTACCCATGGCAAGTCATGCTTGGCAATGTGGCTTTTGCTCTGTGAGGCAGAATTAAGCAGATTGCCGGGAATCGCCGAGACACCCGACCATCCTATTTACACTGTAGGAATGACACATCTTCAGCTGAGGCTATCATTTATTGAAGATGCCAAAGTGCCCATGAGCGTTATGCTCCTGACCTGAACTTCTGCTCTGCTCTGGGCTTCTCTTTCACATGTCACAGTCTTCTTTTCTCTTCAACACATACATGCATACATACATAAACTGTAAGATTTATTTTCTTAATCTGTGATTTTTGTGTTTTCTGGTAAAAATATCCAAACATCATTAAAACAAGATACATTCACTTGTTTTACATTCACTTGATGCATAGAACGTTACATGATAAACTTGTTTGTTTTTTTATCACCTCTTCATATTTTTTTACTTTTGTAAAGTAAAAATGACTTACTGAGCTTAAGCATTAATTGAGCTACACTGTTATTGTTTTCTTAATGTTTAGAAAAGTTTACTGGAAAACAATATAAAAAATAAAGATTAAGAAAATGTTTTTTGCAGTGTTGCCATACACACACACACACACACACACACACACACACACACAGGATTTGTTGCATGAGCAGAGTTCTCTGCAATTGGTTTTCTGGACACTACGGGAAAGGCCTCTTGGTGATGGAGATTTATAGTGATGTTTTGTTGTCAGAGCACTTGCTGTTAAATTACAGCTGTCCTTTGTGAACACAACAGGAAAGTAGAGACCCCAGGTAATGGCTCCTGCAGGAGCGACCCTTTTCTCACTTGTTCAGGGGCAGGAAGGCATTTTACTCCAAGTCACGGTCTGATTCATTCTAACCCAAACCCAGATCTTTGGCCTTAAAACTTCAAAGCTCATGAACTGAGCAGTGTGCTAGTGTATCCAAGAGAACATCCGCCTTATATCTGTTTCATTGTCTTTTTCACAACCTAAGTGTTTTGTTTACCAATTGTGCTGGTCTCCAGATCTCAGCATATCCATAATCTACAGTAAGGAGATGAAAGGAAGAATGAAAAGGGATTATTTACCATTATGCAGAGGAAGGAGGACAGCAAATGGATCATGGTCTTTGTGAACACAGAAAGGCTTATTTTGGTAGCGTGATGTACTGTGGTCTGTCAGATTTATATAAGGGGAGGAGATGCTGGGGGATGTAGAGAGTAGAGAAATAGATGGGCAGAGCATGAGTGGGAAACAGATACAGCGTGAAACACTGCAAATGGGAAAGACAAAGGAGTGTAAATATTCACTGTGATGGGTTGTGGCACTGCAGCCCTCGAAACAGGAATGAGATTATTGCTATTGAGAGAGCTGGAGATGTTCTCCATTTGTTTTGGCAAGCACATAGAACTTATTATCCTCTGCTTCAGACGGCACTTCACCGTTCTCGTCTTCTCCATCAAAAAAAGTGACCCCATCACAGTGTAGATTAGAAGTCCGATCATGCCATGCCTGGGCTTTCCTTACACACACACAGTGATCTCATTTTATATCACAGTGGTGAACTGCCTGTTTGTTTTGATGCAGTTGCTAAGGAACTGTCCCCAGGGACACGGATCTCTAGGTTGGTCTTCATAAAGGTGGGATGGTTTCATAATGGAGATAAGACAAATAAGCATATGGAGGAAGAGAGAGGCTCAGCTTCCCCTCGCACCATGTGCCTGCCTCTGTTTAACTTGCATGGCTCTTCATTATGAGCAACATCTGGCGTTCAATCTAAAGCGGGGTGGTTTATTCCAGTGCCACAAACAAACCATCCCACATGTACAACCACACACATGGAAATATGCACATGCTTTTTTATTTTATTTCCCCAGATCTCTATTTTTTACATAAAACTGCTCCCTGCACTAAAAACTGCACTGACTCTGAACATGTGGGTTCTTTAAAGTCATTTTAATTTTCATTTAATTGTAATCATGCAAGCAAGAGTACTATTATACTGATAATTAGCACAGCTGCTGCTGTTTAATACAACAGCATATGATGTTGCTTTTATACCACAGTTCTATAAACAGGAAGTGAGCGACTGTCATTTTAGACACAACATAGCCAGTTATGTTTGTTATTTTTGCTTTGACAACAATACTAGTTGCAGATGTAGCGAACGCAAACAAGTGGAGTTATACAAACATATAATCAAACAAGTGCTGTTGTAAGAAATGTCAGCACTCCAGTTGTCCAGCTGGGTGGACTGGAAATCATTGTTTTATAAAACTCCCAAGTCTATAGAAAGCAAGACACATGATCCAATACAAAGCTTATACATGAAGCAAATCATGTAGCATTGTTTATTACATTGGATAGAAGGTCTTCTATACATACCATTTGCATTACAAATCTGAGACATAGCTATCCAGCGTTTGTTTTAACTCACATCTAACATATTTGTAAATTGTTATTAACCACAAGATTCGAGTGTTTGTGGGCTGTCTAAAATTACCGTAGTAAGAATTTGGTGGATTATACAGCATTGCTAAGGGCTGCCTGAACTATATTTAGCCATCTGTCTCGTTAACAAATGCACTCATTATTTTTGTTTGTATGTAGCAGACTTGTATGTGTCACGACCCCAGTGTCCCTGGCTCGGCAGGCTTGTTTGTAATACTGAACTACACAACAGGGCATTTACTGTTTTAACCTCTGATCCTGTTACATCATCATTACCCTTCATCACATGTTCTCTTTAGCTCAAGTGACCTGAATACAAACATTCCACACGTTATTTAATGTCTCCCTGCGAAATGTGTGTTGTGTTTTTGAGTTATCAATGTGCAATGCAGGTATTTTTAATTATTAATCATACAACTCATGTCCTTTTATGTTTTTAATGTTTTAATCTGTACAAAATGTGAAATGAAGGCATTTTACAAATGTATCAGTTACCGGCTGCTTTTTACTTATTGTGTACAAAAAATAAATTTTTATTTGTTATACACCTTGTCTGATTTGTCTTCTTGGGATACACCCTTCACATGAGGAGATTTAAAGAAATTCATATGGATAGCATAATGGGGAGATAAATAATGGCAGATTTTCATTTATAAAACGACCTATTCCTTTAATTGTGACCTCTTCTTTTTCTTTTTATGTTTGCGTTTGCTGCTTTGGGTGGGTTTTTCAGGCTGTGCAGATGATGTTTCTGTTGATGCCTCAACACCAACCTTCTCCATCTTCAGTTCTGTAGATGTCTGTCTTTTCTCTGTTACACCATCTCCACTCAGGTCTCTCTGCTCCTCCAGTCTTTTTTCCTCTGACGCTTTTGTGCTTTCATTTCTGCCTGGGTTCGCAGTAGATCCTTCATCTTTATTGGTGGTCTCATCTTGGCCATCTTTTCTCTGTGTAATGTCATTGGTCAGTTGAGTTTCCTTAGCCCTGCTGACTGTTTCTGATCTTTGTCTGCCCTCTGTATCTCCCATCGCATTGTTCTGGACTGAATCCCTGCCTTTAGCTACAGCTTTATTATCCGTTTCTGCCTTTTCTTCTTTCAGGGTCAGAGAGCTCTCCTCTTTGTTCTGACAGTTTTTCCTCTCATCCTGTCCTTCATCTTTATTACCTGGCTCCACACTGGAGCTGCTGTCTGATGTCTGTTGTCCTTCACCCTTGTTTTGAGGTGATTCTCCAGCGCTGACCTCTGCTGATGACATCTTGCTCTCACCTACCTGTTTTCCTCCTTTCTTCTCCATCTTCTTTCCTCTCTTGGCCTCCAGCTTCTTCTCCCACTTCTCCTGAGTGCTGGTCCAGTAGGTTTTGTTCTCACTGATGCACTTCGCTCTGAGTTTATCTCCCATCTTCTTAATCTCCTGCTTAACAATGGGCTTGAATTTGGGATCCAGATGCAGAACTCTGGCAAAATCTCTGCGAGCTTCATCCTCGTTGCATAATGCAGAGTGAGCACGGGCCCGCTGGTACACAGCCTTCAGATTGTCTGCAGCGGAGATGAAAGTGAGAGAGGGAAATAGAGTGAAGACCAGGCCTGCCACATTGCATTGGATTCAGGGTCAATAATACATGCTAAAGAAAACAACAGTTTGTTCTTTGCATTGTTGAGGTGGATGTAGAAACCTTGGAAAAATTCAATAGACGCATGATGTAATTGAAGAGTGACGAATTGCGATGAGGCCAATGGTGGACAGTTTAGTATATTAAAGTTTTAGCTTTAAAATGTTAAGGCCACCCATCTGTTACACTGATCATCTGATGTATATTACTCACAAAAGTGCAAAACACTTTACACATAATCTAGTACACTATAATCCATTCTTAAATCATCCAGAACCCACAACATTGCTGATCACATATGTCTTTTGTACTTATAAACTGATGATTTAATTCAGGTGTTTAATAAGAAATACAAAATGTGCAGTGCTGAGGGTCCCCAACTATAATCTAACTTTATGCAACTTCCTGGAGCAAAGCCAGTATAAATGTGACAAATATCTCACGTTCACTAAAATAAAGTGTTTAACAGAGGAAGAACAAACAGGATTCACCAAAGTTTGCCAGGTTAGTGGTTTGAAATCTTTTACTTGTGTACTTTGAGTTAAAAGTACTTGAATTTCTAAATTCACTTTTGTTTTTTCTGTGAAATGTCTGTACTTTAGCCTACTTGCACAAATTGCGATTACAGAGTTTATAATACACATTTTTCGCTTTTTCAATATATTTTTTTCCATCCTGTTCTATGATTGTGCTATAATCTATTCGACATAACCCATAAGTATCATAATAAAACTGTGGCTGATCACGCCACGTCAATCAGATGTGTTATTGGCCAGAAAAAGATTCATTATGCACCGGACATGTTGATGAGTTTATATGAGACACAGTATATGCCAACTGACGTAGCTGGAGGCCCTGTGTTTTTTACTGCAGATGTAAATAACAGAGTAATTGGATGGCTCATTTTGTGTGGTAATCTATATTTGTGTGATAATCTATATTGATTTGTAATCTATATTTGATGCTGCTTCAGCGCAGCTGCTCGCATAGTGTGTCTTTGTCCATTTATGCAGTGAATGAGTGCATAGCCTCACCTTTATGTTTCTTCAACAGTTTAGTGTTGAGTTCCACTACTTCACTGTATTCCCCAAGCTCCAGTTTACATTGGCTGAGGTTTAGATAGAGCGGCAGACAAACTTTCTCCAGAGATTCCCAGTCTTCTCCTTTATGTTCCACCTGTAACACACACAAGAAAGAGAGTGCTCTATGAAGGTATTTTTGGTGCAAAACTACTGAACACATGTGAGAGCGGAATTTGTAGCTGTAGAGCATACCCACACATGTGTATCAATAAATTTGAAGTCACAGAGAAACATTTTTTAGGAGTTGTAAACTTGTAGATTTTTTTCCTCTCCTACAAACACAACACAACAGTTACACCTTCACACATTCTTCACTGCAGGTGCACAAATCCTAT
>JAZGTJ010002174.1:0-44971 GCA_036877575.1 Botia almorhae
TGTGTGTGTGTGTGTGTGTAATCACAGGAATACAGGTTTTGACTGTAGATGGCCTCTCAAGGGGCAAAATTAACATATAACAGGCAGATGACCAAAGTAAATTTATGCTCACTGAAGCTTTGCCATTTACACAGGAGTGAGAGAGTGAGAGCGAGATGGAGTAAGCGAGAGACCCCTTTTCATTTTCTTCAAAATAAGGCTGATAGGATGAAATTCGTATTTGTTTTAAATTGCTTGATCTATTCTTTAATATTGTCTCGTCTATTCTGTCATACCGTCTGTCGGTTCTCCTGTTGCGTTTTATAGCTGTTTATTGCATTCTGCGTCTTTGAATCACAATTCTCTCTTTAACAAATTTTCCCCCTCTATTCTGTTCTACAGCCTCGTTGTCTGTCTCAATCTGTTTGAGTCTTTTTGACTTTCCTCATATACAGAAGTACAGTATATGATGGCTTCTATAGATTAGTGGTGCTTCTATACATCAAAGGTAATAAATGTTTATGAGTTCAGCGTGCAGTGAGCTGGTATAGCGTGTTCTCGCATGAGGTAAATTAAAAGAAGTTGTAAAAGCTGTAAACGCAAATGCGATATGCAAATCTGATGCAATTCACACACAAATGCATTTTCACAACATTTAAACCGGCCATACTTAATAAAAATGGCAAGCACTGCATAAGGTTAACTAACTGTATATGGAGCAATATATGGATATATATGGACACATTATTATGTTTCGTGTTTTCCTTTTCTTTCTACATGCATCATATTTTAGAAATGCCTGTCATTTTTAAAGGTTTAAAGACAAATATGCTGAACATTTAGGATTTTAGCATGTCTGAATAGCTTTGCTCATTCGTTATTTGTGTCTTCACAATGTACACAATGCAATGTGTAGCACTGTTATTGTGATCTATGTTTAGTCTGTGTAGGTTTTTTATATGTGTGTAGGTGTCTGTGTTTCCCACAGAGAAGCTTATGTGTCGTGTTACAGTAGATGACGCAGGAGGCTTTAAGCCACCTGCTCTCTGTCATTGCCACGATGCCTCTGCAACGTTTGGACAACGTTTTTTTTTGTTTTTACACCACATCCGGATAACAGTGGGTAGACTGTGTGAAATTTAATGGCAGGAGCATTAGAATTACATTCGTGTTTAGAACTGTCGGATCGTGGGATTATCCAGGATCACCTTGCACTCGTTTTGCAACATCATGATTACACCCGGACTGATGTAAACAAACGTGGAGTGGCTCTCATGCAGAATGGAATCCAGGAGCAGATTTAATGCTGTGGAATAATATTTCTTGGTGGAATAAAATTGTGTGTCTTTTAAAGTTTGCGTCAACGATTGTACTTCTCGTTGGGACTCTAAAAGGAAACGTTCGAATGCGTGGATACGCGAGATGTGATTAAAAACAGACATGTCAGAATGTTGCTTCATTCCGAGATGGTAAAAACATTTTGGAGTGTTTCCTGTTTAGGTCTAATATCCACCAAATGTAACATGTCTGTGTTTCTCGCAGGTGTCTGGAACAGAGGAGCGTTTGGGGCCAATGCGATTAACCCAGGAGCCCATACAGGTAATGTTGTGGATAGAAAATAAATGCACATACACATTTTGTGTTTTGACTAGTTTGGCTTTGCTGTGGTGTTAATGTACTGGTTAATGTGGGTTAGTTAAACAAAAGGTGCATGCTACACTGGTAAACTGTGTGTATTTAATAAAGCGGCAAATCTTTGCTTCTACAAAGGAATAATTACTATGAATAGTGTGACAGTTTTAGGTGAGAATGATAAAAATGATGTTTCCAGTAAGAGTATTTTAGTATTTATGGTCATGTGCTGTGATCTCATATATGCCCTGCTGTGATGTATTATGATCTCACCTAGACCCTGAAGTGATGCAATATGATGTCACATAGATTCTTTTGTGATGCGTTATAAGACCACATAGATCCTGATATGATGCATTATTATAATCTCACATAGACCCTGCAGTGATGCATTATGATGTCACATAGATTCTTCTGTGATGCGTTATAAGACCACATAGATCCTGCTATGATGTATTATTATAATTTCACATAGACTCTGCAGTGATGCATTATGATGTCACATAGATTCTTCTGTGATGCGTTATGATGTCACCTGGATTCTGCTGTCATGCATTTTATGTCACTTAGATTCTGCTATGATGCGTTATGACCTCATATCGAGTGTGCAGTGAAGCAATATGATGTCACAACTTATTCTGTGATGCATTATGGTGTCATTTACATTCCAACTGTCCTTTATTATGATGTCACTTAAAATCTGCAGTCATGCCATGCATTATGCAGTGACATTGACATAATGTTGTTGCTGCATTTTTGTGTCAAGAAGAATTATAAAATAGGTTGGACACCCATGACCTCTTTACACAAACTCAATTAAGACCCCAGGATAATCTTACAGGATTAACACTGAGATTATAATTTATGTGTTTGTGTGTGTTTGCTTGTGAGCGTGTGGAATCAGAGGGAATTAGGGTTATCTAAAGCTGAATTGTGTAAGGAGAGAAAGTATGTGTGAGTGTGCGTTATGTTAACCTAATGACTAACTTAGCTTTTGATATGATAAATGCAGGTCACTTATGTAATTTCGGACTCTCTGTGACTCAGATAACATGAAACTGAGAGCGTCAATGAAAATTGATTTTACAAACGAATCACCTGTCGTCCTTTTCAGCTCTTTGGAACACACACACACACACACATTTGTTTGTGCATCCGGAATTTTCATTCACTTCTTTTTCCAGATATTAGTTAAAAAGTCGTGTAGTGTGTTCATGAAGGTGTTCTTCCTCATTTTGTGGATTCTGAATGAAATATTCAACTAAGACATCTTAGAGACAAAGTGATTTTGAGCGCTTTCGTGATGTCGACCGAAACAGTCTGTAAGTTGCTAAAGTAACTCCGCCCCCTGTAGGTGAATGTGTAACGGTGCAAAGTCGGTCTCCAGGGCGAGGTGGCGGCAACAGGGGCGTCCCAAACGACCTGGGCTGTGTGGAATTTCACGTCTCGGCTCCATGGTTACACAGTGCTGAACAGGATGAAAGGCTATTGACCTTTCACATACACCCACTAACACCACCTCTCTCTCTCTGTCTGTCTCTCTCGCTCAGGTGTTACTGGTATTTGCTAAAGAGGACAGTCAGAGCGATGCGTTCTGGTGGGCGTGCGAGCGGGCGGGGTTCAGGTGTAACATCGCACGGACACCTGAGTCTGCAGTGGACTGTTTCCTGGACAAACACCACGAGATTGTCATTATTGATGGGCGGCACTCGCGGTACTTTGAGGCAGAAGCTGTCTGTCGGTGAGTGCAGCGCTGTCTTCCTCTCTCAGGCTCTCTCGCTCTCTTTCTCTCTTGACCTAATGCAAATGAGGGCGAGAAAACACCAGACAGCTGCCAATCACCGCCAGCATTCACACATCTGCGGAAAGCCATGGAGATTCCGGACAATTCAGTTCTGTTATCACGTTTTTACATTTACTGCTACAAAGATAAATAACAGCTTAAATTATTTGGCTTGTTGAGTAGAGGTGTACTAAAACACCATAGCAACCGCATAACAATGCCTGGCAACCGCTCGGAACAGGGCAGCAGTGTGGCAATCGGTGGTTTAATCTGGTAATGGCGTACATTTCTTCAGAAAATGTACCAGTGAATGTGTTCCTTCTGTGTGTGTTTCAAACAGGATGATACGAGCGACCAAACCTTCCGAACACGCAGTTATTCTAGCAGTGGTTCCGCAAATGTAAGACCTCGTATAACCTCAAAACACACTTATCCATTGTCCATGTGTTATGTTTTCCATCATGCTGTCTCTCTCTCTCTCTGTCTGTCTGTCTCTGTGTCTCTCAGTCCTTCAGATCAAGAAGAATCATCTTTTCTTCCTCTTCTCTCTGCTGGCTTCTCCAGAGTGAGTGTTTTACTCCACGTTACTCATAGCTCAAGGGCGTCTGTAATACCTGAAGAAAACTACTCATCTCAGGGCAGTTGCTCAACCTCAAATGGCTTATTTATAAGTGTATCTGCGGAATAAACTGATATACATAAATATCTTAAATTAAGAGCTAATAATACATAAGAGTTAAATGTGGTAAGTCCACCAAACCTCGTGCTGTCCCACAAGATGTGTAACACCTGCAGTCAGAGAGAAGGTGGCAGATGAAAAAGGTTTAACCATAAAGAAATCTCTCTCTCTCTCTCTCTCTCTCTCTCTCAGAGGTTCATGGAGAGCAGCAGCGTGTCGGCCTGCTATAACGAGTTAATCCAGTTAGAGCATGGAGAGGTTCGAGCTCAGTTTAAACTGAGGTAAGTCTATGAACTGCATGAGATGAGCTCATGCAGTGCTGTGTTCACACTGCACCCAATTCTAAAGTGGTTTCAGATCTGTTCATTAGGACTGACTGTTCACACTGTTAGTTTCGGCACTGTAGTCAATATCAGATCTGTATCAGTTACTAAAGTAATTCTGAAAGAACTTTAAATTCATAATTGTACATTAATGCACATAATATGCTCAAAACCTTATCATTCAAGTTTTTTGTCATTCTGAACAATGATAATTCTAAAAATTAGATACTAATTCATTTTGGACCATATATGGTTTTGTTTTGGATCGAATCTTTGTGTTTTTAGCAACTAAATGGATTAAGTGGGACAATAAAAATCGGAACTCAAATAACTTCAACATCTGTTTATGTTGTGGTGTTGCAGGGCTTGTAATTCATTGTTTACCGCGTTAGAACAGTGTCAGGAAGCTGTTGAGATCAGCAGTGAGGATCATGTAATACAAGTAAGTTTTGGAGTCCAAACGTCCCTCAGGACTTTGGTTTTGTGACATTTTGTGACTGCTATTATTTATAGCGACAGCCTTATAAGGACTCGACTCCTGGAACTTTAGCACCAGAGGTCAGTGAACAGAGAAAACGCTAAAGCTAACTCTGTGTGTGTGTGTGTGTGTGTGTGTGTTTAGTATGTAAATCCAGCATTTGAGAAAATGATGGGCTATCACAGAGGAGAACTGGTTGGAAAAGAGTTAACCGAACTACCCAAGAGTGACAAAAATAGCGCCGACCTGCTGGACACAATCAACACCTGCATCAAGAAAGGAAAGGTCAGTCCGTCACTAAACATTATACACTTGTTAGTGTATGACCCATCAAGTGTACACTTTCCCAATTAAGAATGGTTCTGCCTTTTTTAAGTGCAACAACAAAAGCTTATTTTAAATGAGTGTTTGTTTAGGAATGGCAGGGGATCTATTTCTCACGAAAGAAGTCGGGTGACAGTATTCAGCAATATGTCAGAATCACTCCTGTGATTGGCCAGGGAGGGTAAGTCACATGACCGTCAACAAAACATATTTTACATTCTTAGCAGACATTCGATATGTCTGATTATTATTTTACCGCACTGCTTTTATGTCGTCTGTAGTATAAGTACATAATCAGTCCGCACACGCAACCGTGTGTTTATCAGACAATTCTTTTCTCGCCTTCTAGAAAAATCCGCCATTTTGTGTCTATCAAGAGGCCTTATAATGACAACCACAGACAGGTAGGTTTGTCTGACCGATCTGATGTTTTGATGTACAATTAGCATCATCAACATACCTTAAATAACTCGATTAAAATGAACCCAGCATTTTATAACGCCTCGCTTGAATTTTAACGTTCACCTATTAATAGATCTCTCAAATTAGCCCTGCGATTTTGAGTATGAAGCGCTCAGGCGACAGCAGTGGGCAGAAACCGTCCGTCCTGATAGGTCGATGTCAGAGAGTCACATGGGCGTCAGGGTTATTAATACCCTTTACAGGCACTGTTAGCTTTAGCATTAACTGCAGACTCTAATCAGAATCCCTGTACAGAGACACACAGACGCGGGTGTGAAATAACTCGAGCTTTACTCACTAGTGTCTCTGTTAGCTCAGGCATTACCATTCATACACACACTCACTTCTGTCTGTTACAAGCCTTACAAACATTTACCATGGTATTCATACTTTCACCATGGTAACAATAGCTTCTAATTCTATGGTTACTAGTGTTAGAATAGAATAGAAAAGAATAGAATCTTAGAACTGCCTTTCTTAAAGTGATGTTTCAGCTTGTAGACATCATATTGACATGCGTTTTGATTATTGGGTAAATATGTTTTCAGAAGGTTTAGCTACTTTAACTGGAAAAAGAGACTGAAATACTATCAAGGTTATTTTTTGCAGTGTGATTCAAACGTACTTTTAAAGGATCTCCTTGATCACACAAATGGAAATAGTGAATCTTTCTCCTGTGTGTGTGTGCACGCGTGTGTGGTCTTGGTTAATCTGATTTTGCAACCTCATCCCTCAGGACAGTGTAACTAGACCTTAACCTAGTATATTATCCTCTTACCTACAGTACATGCTGTTGACGAGTATGCTTTTGAGTGTGTATGCTGTTGAGTTTGTATGCTTGTGAGTGTGTATGCTTGTAAGTGTGTATGCTTTTGAGCACGTATGCTTTTGAGCGTGTATGCTGTTGAGTGTGTATGCTGTTGAGTGTGTATGCTGTTGAGTGTGTATGCTGTTGAGCACGTATGCTGTTGAGCACGTATGCTTGTAAGTGTGTATGCTTTTAAATGTATATGCTGTTGAGTGTGTGTGCTTTTGAGTGTGTGTGCTTTTGAGCGTGTATGTTGTTGAGCGTGTATGCTGTTGAGCGCGTATGCTTTTGAGTGTGTATGCTTTTGCGTGTGTGCGCATGTCTGAGTGTGAAAGTGTGAACAAAACAGTCACGTTCTGCATCCAGAACCAGCGTGTGTCTTTCATTCCTGTAAACCTCACACAGCTTGTTTTATGTGGTAGGACATTCTAACCTTTAAAACCAAAGATCCTGTTTCAATTATTTAAAACTAGATCTTGTTAAAAGGATTAACTTGTTTGCGGTGGGCAGGATTTGCACCCATGTGATCTTTGTTAACTCTTCCACCATGTCTTAGCCGCGGCACAGCAAAGTGCAGAGAGATAAATTCTTACTCTGTGTCAACTTCTGTCCTTCCCAGCTGCAACAAAATATTGTTTTATATTGTCATCCACCGTGCAATCTCTTTGGCCCAAAATAAGATCTCACACATCATTGAGATCTAAAACGAGTAGAGATTAGCGTGTATATGTATGAACGATTCATCTGATCTGAGATCTGTGTTTTCGCAGGTTCATAAATTCAGCAGAGAGGACAAATGCTGTGGTGAGCACTCACAGTCAGGTAGCAGACCGCTTGTCTCTTTATTATTGCTTTGTTTGTTTTTCTGTTTGCATTTGAATGCCTTACTGGCTATTGCTTTATTAGCATAGTGCCCATACACAATGATTCAGCTTTAAAGATCTGACTTTGACGTGATGTAAAACAAACAAAAGGAAAATAAACCAATCAATGAGAGGTATGGAAAGAGAGAGAGAGAGAGATCTGAGTGCAGAACTGACAGATGGTTGCAATGCACCCTGGGATATTTGATATTTGTGAGACTGTTAAAATTAGCGATTCGTTTGGCAACATACTTGTGTTCATGTGTGTATGACACAATGAGGGTCTAGTCTTTATTTTGCGTAAGAAAAAAAGAAAAATAAGTGTGTTTTTTTTCTTACAGTGTGATCAGGGTAAAATATGTTCATTTTGATTCGTCTAAAAGGTCTTTAACATGCTGCACCTGTAGGATGCTGTGTGGAATCTGTTGATGATGTCATAAGGATGATAATGATGTAAAAACAGTAATTCTGGTTGGCTGTGATTAGATGAGAGATGATTAATGTATCTCTGTAGGTATGTGTGTGTGGACTGATTGCCTTTCTCTTGCCTGTACCCAGAATGCAATTCCTTGCGCCACAAAGATCGAAGGAAAGAATCCGTGGACGTCAGATCCATCAGCTCACACAGCAGTGATGGTGAGAGAGAGAGAGAGAGAGAGAGAGAGAGACTCACGAATGGGGGGATTTAATCAATAAAAGTAGAAGATGAAATCCAAAATGGAATAAATGAAGGAATGAAACTGAGATCTTCTGGATGAAAGATGAGCTGATCGGCATTGCAGAATGGAAAACCAAAGATGACACAACCGTGTAATTGTAAACATGTGTAGAAATGTTGGGTTTTGTTAAAGACACAGTTTATCCAGGAATGAAAATTTTGTTTTCATTTTCTCCGACTCGTGTTGTTTCAAACGTGTCTGAGTTTCACATATGTGTTCACAAATATAGATTTTTTTTATATTCAGCTTTCCTGTAGCTCAGTGGTTAGAGCGTGGCGTTATCAGCGCCAAGGTCATGGGTTCGAGCCCAGGGATTGCGCATACTCAGAAACAAAATGCATGTCTGCCAAATGCGTAAATGTATATGAAACTAAATGGTGGCATAAAAATATTTTATAGGACTCGTGTTTTCCAGCAACGTTTAAAGAATGCAAAATAAAGAATAAATTCCCATGGGTGTATTTAAATAAGGGTTATTAAATGATGACAGAATTTGTATTTTTTAGCGAACTGTACCTTTAAACAAACAGATTAAAGGTGATTATGAACAGAAAAACACAAAGCGAGATACAAAGGAAGCAAAACTACAGATGAAAAGAAGTGACAGAGATAATGTGTGTGCGTATATTTGTATTTTTTAATATGAGTCAAGCCGCGTGTTTGTGCGTGTGCGCACCGAGTGGCTTTATGTGACGTGGCTATCGTTGATGACATCAGCACTCCTACAGCTTCAATGCACTCTGACTCAGACTGAGCTATTAAAAGAGCTCTCTCTCCCTCTCTCTCTCTCTCTCTCTCTCTCTCTCTCTCTCTTTCAGCTCCCAGTCTACAGAATCGCAGGTATTCTTCAATGGCCCGTATTCACTCAATGACAATTGAGGCTCCGATCACTAAGGTACACTTACATGGTTACACACACCTGATTGCGCAGCGCAATTCAATTCATGACCTAATTTCAGTTCTAAAAATGTACCAGATCATAATCTGCATTCAGGTGGAAAGTGTCGCTCTACATCTGCAGCACGCTGTCGTATCCTTATGTTATGGTTAACCTTACGTATCTAGAAGGAGTTCAACACTGCACCGAAACCACATTCAAGCAATATACACAGTATTTTATGCGTACACATGGATGGATGGATAGACAGATATGTCATTAGATGAATTAAAATGTGTGTCTTAAACCATAACTTTTCTATACTTTTATTAGAATATCTCAGATTGTGACATCTCAAACAAGCTATTTAATCATATTTTAAATATCCATTCTGATACACACTCTATGACTGCGTAGTTACATTACATACACATAACCACCCCCACACACACACACACATACACAATGTCTGCGCCTGTGTGTATTTACGACCACTCGTAAGTGACTGAAGGTTTGTTTGAGGCAGCGTAGAAGAATCGGACATCTTTACACCTCAGAGATGTTTATGGACTGAATCCTTTGACAAGTGGTTTGTTGCTCTCCAGCCTCTGTCTGCCTTTGGTTTCCTGCAGGTGATAAATATCATTAACGCAGCGCAGGAGAGCAGTCCCGTGACGGTGGCTGAAGCTCTGGATCGAGTTCTGGAGATCCTGAGGACCACAGAACTCTACTCACCCCAGCTGGCCTCCAAAGAGGACGACCCCCACACCAATGACCTGGTGGGCGGGCTCATGAGCGTAAGTCTGGGGTCGTTCGGCGACTTCCCGTGGTCGAGGTCACTTTTATTTAATTTAATAACGAATTTACACGGTCATACACATTTGTGCTGTTTTTAATAGGTCACCAGCATCAGTAACGGGTTTTATGTTATTCAAGGACAGTATTTGCCTGGAATTGATTTGTTTTTCACTTTATTGTTGACTTTAATGAGGGCATTTTATTTCCACCATATGAAAACACAAAGCGCTGCGCCTGCTTACGTCAAACTTCAATTAAATTTCAGTTCATTGAAAGCAGTTCTCAATCTGAAGAATTATGGCTGCTACGGTACTTCATAAATCAAATCAACATGAAAGGAAAAGTATAAAAAATGCACAACATCCGGCGAGTGTAATATTATTAAAAAAATCAGATTTTACAGATTAAAAACATTAGAGTTCCCTCACATTTTGGGTTATTTTGGTCTCTTGTATTGACATTTATGCTCTGAGACCAAGTTAATTATTGACCATGCTGCATGTAGTTTATGTATATTTTGTGTGTATGTACGTTTGCATTATGTTGTGGCTTGTTCTGTTTTATTTATAATAAAGTTAATCTCTCCTCAGTACACATATATCCACAAATAGTTTTCACATACTGTGCAATTTTTCCCAGAATAATTACATTTAAATAATAAAAAGTAATAATAAATGTTGGCAGTCATGTAGTAATATGATTATGAGTCATATAGTAATATAATTATGGTTGTGATTTCATAACTGGCGATTTTTGAATTTATTGAATATTATTTTAGTTTCTATAAATGGTCTGGATGAATAGGGAGGAAGATATTTGTTGTGAACATTTGAGTTTGTATCAAAACTCTTTCATTTCAAATGAGCAACAAAACTCTTGGTCTTTCTGATATGCCTCCTTGTGTGTTTGGAACGAAATGATACGAATGACTACAGACGACATCAGCAATCAAATACACTTCAAACACATAAACAGCACAGAGATTGACATGAAACAGGCAGGAAATGCCACAGTCTGATTTCCTGTGCACAGATTAAACCTGGAGAAGATTTCCCATCTATCCTGGAGACCTTCAGACATGGTCTGCCAGGAAACATGTCCTATATAGAGAGCATGAGTGTGGCAGTCAGAAGATGTGAATACTTCTGTTTTTGTGGCACAGAGACCGCCTGGCACAGGCTGTTTCACAGTTAGCCAGCAGTCAGTGATGACAGTGCTGTGTTTGTTTACATCATTCTTTCTGTCTGTCAGCTGCACATCTGCCCCTTTAAAAAAGCATTTCATTTTTATTAAGGATTCAAAATGCTTTATGTTAGTAGTGTAAGCTGTATTAAAGCTGCAACTCTCTACCGCCATCTCTGTTTGAAACATAAAATTACAGGGTACTTGTGTTCTTAACGTGGATGACAAGTTTAAATTAAACTGCTGTAGGAACAAGCTAAAAACGCTGTGATTGTGATGGAGTGAGAGAAGCTGTGAGGTAAACAGATGTTGTTTGGGCACAGCATTTACTCAGCGCAGATTAAAGAGCAACATATACCAAATTTTAGGTTCTAAGAACATTTCTCTAACGTTACCATTAAGTAACAAAAAATTTGAAAGTTCTAGAAACATTTAAAATGTCCAGTTTTTTAGACATTGTATTAACATTAATGCTTGGGTATAAGAACGTTACTTAATGTTGTGTAATTCTGTAACATTTTTAAAACATTCCACTAACTTAAAAATAACATTTTTGATATATGATATATAACGTTAAAAACTTTATATATCTACTAACTTTACTACCAACCAAACGTTGGAGAGCGATGCAACTAAGTACATACCCCAGTAAGCAGTATGCAAACGCAATCTGGCGACTACCAATGGGAGCGCATAAGTGAAGATCACATGACTTGCTGTCGTTCAATACCATAGTCAAGTAGGAGCACAATCGCGTTTCTCCCAAACGTAGGTTTAGAAGTTCATTCATGATCCTGAATAGCAACAGAAGAATAAATGAATCAACAACTCGATGCGCGGACGTCAAGCGGATGGGACGTACAGATCTCAAGAGTTAGAAAGAGGTCAAAGGTCAATCGCCCAGTAGAATATCAGCTGAGAGAGAGCAGCTGGGGTCATTACAGAGATGATGTGTGTGTGTGTGTGTGTGATATTTATGTATGTTAAGTTCTATTATGCCTGCAGCGTCTCAGACAGAGTTTGTTTGGAGTTCTGGATGAGTCTATTTGAATTTGGAACAGTTTCTTTGTGTGTTTAATATCCCCCAGTGATGATGAAGAGCATTTACTCAGGAGAGCACACATATACAGAAAGGCATGACTTATGTGCAGTGCAATACTGCTGTTGTTACGTGCGTTTGTCATGATTATGTTGGCTGGAAACAAATGTTTTACTTTCTCACTCTCTCTCTCTCGGCCGAAGTTTTTTTCTCTCTGGCTTCAGTCAGATATATTAACGTATGACATTTTTCTTTCAGGATGGACTGAGAAGGCTGTCTGGGAATGAATATGTGTTCTCCAAAAGTGCATTACACAGTAAGCGCTAACCTTCCACATGACCAGGATATAACCTCATCTTATAATACAGTCAGAGCAGAAATGATCTCAGGAGATTGTGTCTCTTGAAAATAAACAGAAAGGGTTTCATGTTGTAAACCTTGTGAGATCTTGACCTTCTTCTCTTTATAAACTATTTTTAAGCCAACAAGAATTCAACATTGACCCTGCTTACGTTGTTCATAAACGTCCCTGGTTGTATTTTATACAATTCTTCAGTGCATTTTATTCCACGGGGATAAAATGGTTTCATAACCTTTTCTGTCTTTTAAGCAGCTTTATTTCTGCTGCTTTTTGTCCGCTGATGTAACCGAGGCTGCGTGGACGGGGGAAGAAAATATTAACCAATAATATCACAGCCCGTTTTTAACAGTCCAATCAAATCCTGATTTATAAAATTATGAACCATGCTGCTTGATTTCCGGCTAAACATTCTGTTTAACTAATAACTCTTCACATTACAGAAGTTAATTACTTTGTGAATTCCATCTCGTTATTTTTAAATGCAATTTTTGCAATTTTTGTTTGATACGAGTTTCTGCACAATTCACCAAATCTAAATTGTACCAAAATTATTCCTGATTATTCTTGAACTTTTAGGTCTCATGAACGTATTGTATTTAATATTACAGTATTTAGGGTTTGTCCGTCAGGAATTCAGAATGCGGAAAAAATATGTTACGGTATGTGAAATATGTTTTTCTAACCTTGAACTTTTGCCGGTCACCTGTTTGATTGGTCAGATATGAGTCAGAGTCAGCTGACTGTGCCGGTCCCGCTAAACGACATCCCACCCTCCATCGCAGAGCTGCTCAACGAGGAGGAACAATGGGAATTCAACATCCTGGAGCTGGAAGCAGCCACACACAAAAGGTACCAAAGAGAGAGAGAGAGAAATGAGTGGAACTGGAGGTGGAACTAATTTTAATACCTACACTACAGAGTTATTTGGGTGTATAATAGGGTTGAATATAATAAACTTTGTCACCTGACAACATTGTGCTGCATAAAAACCGAGTGCATTTATTATGGCATTTAAAAGTGATTATCATAACTAAAATAATATCTACAATTAAGAAAATTCATTCCGCAAAGATGAGTGTCATTTCTCAATGTTGCATGCGTCCATTTTAACAGTTGTGTGTGTGTGTCTGTGTCTGTGTGTGTGTGTGTGTGCAGGCCTCTCTCATATCTGGGTCTGAAGATATTCGCTGCCTTTGGTGTGTGTGAGTTTCTGAACTGCACAGAGGCCACACTGCGCACCTGGCTGCAGGTGATCGAGGCGAATTACCACGCCTCCAACTCCTACCACAACTCGACACACGCCGCAGATGTCCTGCATGCCACCGCCTACTTCCTGCGCAAGGACAGAGTCAAGGTAACCCTGACAGCCAATCAGAACACTGCAAGTTATTAAGGTAAAATTGCTTATTAAAAAACAGCTTACTTACTGCATCTGTTTTGTGTTTGCAGGGCAGTCTTGACCAGTTAGATGAAGTTGCCGCTCTGTTAGCAGCGACGGTCCATGATGTTGACCACCCAGGTCGTACCAACTCGTTCCTGTGCAACGCGGGCAGTGAGCTGGCGATACTGTACAACGACACCGCCGTCTTGGAGAGTCACCACGCCGCACTCGCCTTCCAGCTTACTGTACGAGACAGCAAGTGCAACATCTTTAAAAACATGGAGAGGTATCATCCGCGACTACATTCACTCATATATATATAAAGATATACTATACGCATGAATATAAACACATTGATACAGCATATCATATATATCATATATGCACGCAATCTCTTCATACGCAGGACCCAGTTTCGAACCCTACGGCAAGCCATAATAGACATGGTGTTGGCTACAGAGATGACACGCCATTTTGAACACGTCAATAAGTTCGTTAACAGCATCAACAAACCCATGAGCGCTATTGAGGACACGAGCTCCAATGTAAGATGTTACTGTACTTCTACTTACAATAGCAGAATCTTGGTATTAGAACGCTGTATTAATGGTGAATTTCCATGCGAAACAGAGTGAAGGAAGTGATTGCGAGGGTCAGGCCAGTATTCGCAACTCTCCTGAGAATCGCTTGCTCATTAAACGGATGCTGATTAAATGCGCCGATGTGGCCAATCCCTGCAGACCTCTGGAGCTGTGCATTGAGTGGGCCGGTCGCATTTCGGAAGAGTACTTTGCTCAGGTAAATACGCTCACATAACAAGAATTTAGGAGTCAAAATCTCATAATCTGACACAGTGGCTTTTGTAACAGACCAAAATATTGTGTAGTCTAAACCCGGCATTACATATTTTCTCTCACAAAAAACAAAACATTTTTGGGTTTTTGGGTGTTTTTGGAGTATTTGACTGGTAAACAGTGGACTGGTTAACGACTGGTTAATGTTTTTTGCTGACAATACATCGCTGGTTATGTAAGCAAAATAAGACATTTTAAACACATCTTTCATGAAAACAAATGTGATTTTTCTTAAGAATATCAATCACAGATAACACAAGTTCATTTTAGGTCAACGGTTTCATGTGGTCTTCAAACACAGTTCTGTGCATCTGTTTGGTCTTATCTCCTCCAATTATTTTCTGTGCTTGTAAACTCTCTAGACGGATGAGGAGAAAAGACAGGGATTGCCGGTTGTCATGCCAGTATTTGATCGGAATACCTGCAGCATTCCCAAATCCCAGATTTCCTTCATCGACTATTTCATCACAGACATGTTTGACGCCTGGGATGGTAAATATCCACAAACACATATAGTAATATGGCTAAAACTGACTCTGTTGGGACCAGCAATCCAGATACTTCAAACAGGTGATTTGGATTTGGGTTGGCAACTGGAAGGTTGTGGGTTCACGTTGAGTAAATACTACAAAAACAACTAAAAGTTGATTTATATGTATCGATTTATATGTATTTGGCGTTTATGTCTAAATTGACAAAATTGTCATACATGTTATCAGTGTGTGTATTTTCTGGGAATCGAACCCATGACCTTGATGTTGCTAGCATTATGCTCTATCAGTTGGGCTTCTGGAGTATTGAAATGATTACATATTATAGCCTTCGCAGTGTCAAGAAACACACCAAACCGTTCCTGTACACAAGCGAGAGAGAGTGTATGTGTCTGTTTCAGAGAAAGAGAGAAATCTTTTCCCAGGCCATCTTTGCAGTCATCTGGTTCTCCTAAATGAATTGAAATGGTCCATTAGCAGCAGAAGATGTTTGACCAGAGGGTTGAGAACGGGGGGTGCGTTAGATGGTTGCTGATAGGTTGTGATAATGTTATCCAGAGGCTGAATAGAATGTGGTGAGCTTTGGAAACTTGAGGTCCGTCTTTCCCATTGAGATCAGCTCCAGAGAATAAACCTGCATACTGTCAACACACAGCAGCTATGATGTCACGGAAACTTTAAAAATGGCGTCGAGGGGCAAAGGGTGATTGTGTGTGAAAGAGAAGGAATGTGCGTCTGTGTGTGTGTGTGTGTGTGTGTCTTTGATTTCCGTAGTCTGGGGTCAAAATGCAGTGAAGCAGAATCTCTTGAGCTCTCTGCAGATTTAGTTCCCAAGGTCATAATCAGGTCAGTTTATCATAGATGAGCTGTGTGTGTGTCTGTGTGTGTGTCTGTGTGTGGGTGGGTTTACTTAGACATATATTGGTGACAAATTTGTACCAAAAGTGAGCAAGACCTGACAAATCTGAGCAAAACTCCCTTTGGGAATGTCCTCATTTTTATAAACACTACAAAAATATAGTGCGCAAAATTTAAAAAATGCAGAAAGTTTTTATGTTAGTGTTAGGTTATAGTGTTTATTACTAGCTGTTTATAAAAACAATCGAAGTTTATGGAACGTCCTCATTTAGGGAGAGAGAGTGTGTGTGTGTGTGTGTGTGTGTTTATATGTGTGTGTTTGAGAGATTCAGCAGGGGACACAGAAAACATTCTCAAGAGAATGGAACCGAAATAGGAGAATACATGCATATGTGCGACCATACAGATTTACACTCATATAAACAAACACACACACACACACACCCTGTTGTCTGCGGTCCATCTGCCAGGAACAAATTCAGTCCGACAGATGGTGAGATGAGGGACAAACATTACAATAAACAATATTCGTCGGCTGTTACTTACTGTGTAGATAGACACATGGACAGACAGACAAATAGACCAATGAAGAAACTACATTCAATAAATTTCACAGGTAACGTATGTAACCTCTGTTTCCTGAAGGAGGGAATGTGATATTGTGTTGATGGCGTGACACTAGGTTCACCTAAGTCGCCTCTGATCTTTAGAGGTGATAATTGGTGGGTGCATGCATCTCTTTTGTATACATGGATATCTGGACTGGAGATTGGCGTGCAAATTCCAAGCCCTAATTTTCATTGGCCTTCTATATAAAGATCAGAGGTGACTGGTACTCCGAAGAGTGAACATGTAGTGTCGCTACATCAGCGCAACATCAAAGTGAGTGACAGAAAGGGAACTTCATTTACTTGCTTTTCATTTGCTGTTGTTATTGCTTAGAGACTGTTTCCATCTCTCTTTCTCCCTCCCTCTCTCTCTCTCTTTCTCTCTCTCTCAGCCTTTGCCAGTTTGCCTGGCTTGATGGAGCATTTGGCAGAGAATTACAAATACTGGAAGAACTTGGACGAGATAAAGTGTAAGAGCCTGCGTCCACCGCCACCACCCTGAGCCGTGACCTTCTGAAACTAAAGGTCAAAGGTTGTGCCGCGAACCTCAAAGATTCTGACCGCCGGACGCAGATCAACAACCCCGTTTCCCCGACGACACTCCGCCCCTAGCGACAATCACCGCGGTTGCGAGGGTAAAATCCAAACAAATGCACTTTATCGCCATGCCGTCCTCCTCCAGCGTCTTCTCACCTTTTTCTCTTTTTCAAATTCCTCCTTCTGGCTGTTTTTAATTTTTGGACAACAGTGTTTTGTAATCGTGTGTGTTTGACGCGAGATGAAAACTGATCTCGGTCCAGCAGAGAGAAATAGATGTGCTTTATACATGAACACCCATCTGAGGGACGTACCGAAAAGGTGTGTTGTTCAAAAATAACTAAACATACACATGCACGTATATGCACACAAGCCAACCTGAGCTGATAGTGACACTTCTAATGACAAAAGGGCTTCGTTAGGATTTTGACAAAATCAGCACCAGAAGGAACTACAGGCGGGTCCCACAATGCCCCCAAACAGGAAACCCACGTCAGTTGCTTTGTTCTGGGATGAGCTGCCTCTTCATCACCCTGCACAACAGATTATTTTCCTCCTCTGTGCGGTTTGCTCTTGAAATATTTGGTCTTTTATTCATAAAGTTTTAGGAATCACAAACGGGGGCACAAAGCAACACCTGCAGGTGTTTCTACCCCTTCGAAGAGGGACGTTTAAACAGCCATCCCGAAACTACAAAGGACACCGCAGTGGAGCCCAAAATGACCTTTCAGCTGCGTCACACCTTGCTGGTTTGTTCAGATCATTTAATGAGAATGTAAAATTCGGACTGAATATTGTTGACTGAGCAAATGTCAAGTTGCCAAACCTGTAGAACTGAAGACGCGATGGTGTTTGGTTGATTGATCTATTGACCAGCACTGAGCGCGAGTCAGTGTTTGAGAATGTAAAAAAAAAACTGCGACAGCTGACCTCACTGTGGGTCGTCAGTATTCCGGCACTTTCTGTATCAGAACGATTCAAGCCTTTTCTCAGACTCCAAGGACTGGTGTGTAATAATGAATAATTTTGATAAAAATAGCCAATAATAACAAAGAATATATTTCGGAAACACTGTATATCCAGACACATACTGTAATAACGTAAAGCTTGATGATGATGTGTGTGTGTGTGTGTGTGTGTGTGTGTGAGAGAGAATGTATATTCTGTTGCTATGATATGCTTTGTAATGAATGTTTTGGCGGAAGAGACGGTTTTTACATTTTACACAGAACATTTCAGTTAACATTCCTACTTCCCACAATCGTCTGTATGGACACAACATTCCGTAATCTGTGTGTAAACTCCAGCGTAGCCTCATAACGAGACCACCCACACATCGACATGTGCTCCTGTTAACCTGCTATAAGTGTTAGACCATTTTTTAAATATAATTTATTTACAAATGAGCTTGGCTGTATATTGTGCCATGATCCCGGGTCTACATTCATGGTCAAACACGAGGCATTGTCTTGGTTTGGGTTTTATGAAGATTAATTGGGTTTCTGTATCTTTTGTTGTTAACACTGTTGATATTCGGTCTTCAAGCACTCTGAAAGCCAACAAGCTTCAAATGTTCACCTTGGAACAGAATTTCTTCTATCCAAACGTTGTGTGTATAATCAAACATGTTGTTGACAAGTTTTCGATAATTTTTTTGCCTTTTGACTGTTTGCCAGGGACTAGAAAAGATTTTCTTAGTTTGAACAAAACATGGCTTTGTTTAAATGTTAAAATCGCTGTGTTAGCGATGCAGTAGCATTTGTTTTTTAACAGAACAGAAATATTACATGATTTTTTTTTATATGAGTGGAACAAGCAGTTGAACGCATGGCTGAACAATGTTGGCCCACAGACAGGCTTAGTCGGAATTTATTAAATGTTTATATTTGGTGGAAGTTTGGCCCTCCGCTCGTTATGTGTTGTGTAGATCGTTGGAAAGAGCCCTTGTGCAAGCTCGTGAAACAAATTACATTAGGAAGACTATTCTACATCACGCCAGAACACAATCACAAAATCAGAGAGTTCTAGAACTTTGTGGAGGTTGTGTGTGTTTCTCCAGCAGGCCATTTTTAAATGGGACGACATCATAATGACATCGTTTTGGAACGTTCTTGGACTAGATCACAAAGGCAGAGGATTTGAACTAGTCACTTGTATGATGGCAGAATTGTGTGTGTGTGTGTGTATGTGTGTGTGTTCACAATGTTCCAGATGGCATTGTTTTGATGTGCGTTTGGAGGAATGCAGCACACCATCAGCACGTTTCTGAGTTTTTCTTTTTCCTGTTCTCCTTCTCTCATCCTTCCTGTTTCTGTTTCCCCCCTTTCTTCACTTTTCTCATAACAGTGGATCCTGGGTTCAGATAACACTTTTAATAAAGCCTGTATATACAATTTATTATATAAATATTCTTAAATATGTTTTAACTTTGCAATAATAGGGTTTATTATGAGTAACGACCAATGCATTTTAGTGCATGTAGACTTTTAAAGTATATTTATAATATATATTCCATGCATTCCATGCATTGGTAAATAAAGGAAAACACCGACTACTATTTCTTACTTTACAATCCTGTCAATAGTTAACACTTCTGTTTTCTATGCTATACAAGTAATATAAGATGCGCTTGTCGCCCTCTGGTGATAAATCATGAAAACTGCAGCCATTCTCGCTAGGAATTATTCACATAAACTAAATTTTCTCATCAGTTAACTCGTCGTCAGAATGTTACAAACCTGTCTGGCTTTCTTTCCAATGTGGAAGACAGAAAGAGATGCTTTACAGAATGTCAGTCAGTCCATTGGAGTCTGCCCTGCTTCAAAAATCATATCATAAAAGTTTCATGAAAGTCTAGTGCACAGTTTTTCTGAAGCTATACCATATTTGTACGTGAGGAACAGATTAAACGGTCTATTTACTGGTGATCTTCTGCTTGCCACAGCTGAATTTACCTCCACAGATGTACAGATAAAGTCTTTGTGATTCTGGATTCACATTTGTAAAACATTGTTATTGTTTAAATGGTTTCTCATTGGTTAACAGTTGAAGAATAAGGCCCTTACAAATGTATATTTACATGAATGTCCCCTATTTATGAATTCATGAACAAGAAACCAGAGATTGATATGATATTGATCATGTTATGTTTATGGGCACACTGAGACAATAAATTTCAGTCATATTTTGGGGTAAATAAGGAGAGAGATTACAGTTGTATTTAGGTGATGAATGTTATCGGTAAGCTTTGAGTCACTGCCACTTTGCAACGTCCTGTTTTGTATGCGCATGAAGTTGAAATGATTATTGTATTCTACATTCCTGTCCATATTAATGCTGTGTGTATGCGTACGTGTGTGTGTGTGCGCCTGTTGACTGAATGAATTGCTATATTGATTGACCAAACATTTTGTGAAGCTGATATATGACATATATCATGTAATTAACAAAGGTATCACTGACTGCCGAGCTGTGTTCACCAGCAGCTGATGGAGAATTATGGTCTGATTGTCTTGGATGTCTGGTTTTGGTCGTGGGTTCTGGTTTAAAGCCTACAGACATAAGCCATAGAACACTGTAAAAGTACAGTGTAGGTCATAAAATGATGACGGTCCCTTCTTTTCCTGTCCTCCGCCCAACCGATCCTCTCTGTTCCTGTGTTTCTGTGTTTCGGTGTTAAAAAAGCTACTGTATGTCGAACCCTGACCCCCGTATGCCTGCCTTGTCCTTTCCAGGAACAAACCTTTTCATATCTTTGTCAGACACAGGGTTTATACGTACTTTAAAGACAAATATACAAAATAAAATTCTCATGTTTTGAGTATAAATTTATATAGGACAATTTTGCAGATATGTGTAGTACATATAGAGACCCTCTCTATGTATAGATATATACCCCTATATAGAGATAGATGCCTTAAGCTCCAGTATAGGCACACCACAGGCTAGACCTGTCCTCCCTCTCTCAACACAGAGCATTGCAGGGTGAAAGTCTCTCCTAATCCAAATTCTAAAATATGGAACTGTTGAATTATGTGCTGCCATGTTGACGTTTGATTGTGATTTTATGATTCCAAAGTTTTATTGTATATTAGCACTTGTTTGGTTAAACGTTTGGTTTGGGTTTGGTTTCTTGAGTTTTCAGTTCAGGTTGCTGTTGGGAAATTGAGTTTCGTTTACTGTGGTTTTGTTTATTGTAAAACTGTTAGTGACGATGTGTTTTAAGGAATTTACCCAGAAATGATTCATAGTCATTATTTCCTCTTCCGCATGTCGTTTCAAACCTCTGTACTTTTTTTAGTGGAACGCAAACGAGAATGTTTGATGGCTTTTTGTTCCCAAGCATGTTTTCAGAGACCACGTCTGTCAAGTTCCAAAAATGACCATTAAAACTTTATGTGAGGCATAAACTGAAATTATGTCTCTTTCGCTACATAAAACCTTCCATAATGTAGACGTTAATCTGTCAATGTGTGGTAAAAATGGTATATTATAAACATAAACATTTATTCTAAAATTATATTTATATATTTAATATGAAAATTCTCATTTTGTGTTTCATGGAATATAGATTAATTCACTTTTCAACGTTCCGTCAGGAGGGAATTTTTTTGTAAAGATGGTTGAATCGCTAAAGCAAATGGAAAAATGGTTTGTCCCTTTTTTCCAAACATTAACAAAGCAGCCAAAACGTTCCATGATTTTTCCTCAAACATTTTTGTGACAAGAAAACAAATGTACACCTAGAAGCCATTTTGTTTCTGTGATAGTTCATGATTCTTGTGATATAAAATTTTAGATCCCTGTTTGTGTTTAAATGTTTCGTAATTCTATTGCCAGACATCCTTCACATTCATTATTGAAGGGCTCGCTTACTGGCTTACCGATATGACCTCACAGTGACATCATAATTGGGGGCGGGTAATGTGCTTAGAACTAAACAGACAGCCGGGTTTGATTGGTGTGTGTATTGAACTGTATTGATGGGTGCAGGTTCTGTGCCAATTACTGTATTTTTGGAGAATGGGGAATGCAGGACTTGCATTATCCTACGAGCAGATGTATATAAACTATTTTTATTAAACACAATATTATTGAGAGTAAAATTGGTCATATACCATTCAGCGTTTTTTTTTTGTCAAATGATTTTATTGTTAATTGTTCAAAAAAAGATTCTATCACATATATCTGTTTAAACGTTTTTTTATCTTTGATTCTGTCTCTACAGCCTCTGTTGTTTGGAGCTGCCGCTCCAACTTTGAATCCATTGTTTGTGAGACACAAATAAACATTTGCAAAAGGTCTTTTGGGTCTGAATTCACACGGACACGCTTTAATCAAACAGTCGTCAGTTAAAAAAACACATTTAAGTTAATTGTGCAAATTAAATATTCAATTTTAAAAGCATACTTCAAAACCATTCTCGCAACAGAAACATGTAATTTCCTTAACATACACAAATCACAAATCAACATTCAAATCAACCATCACATTAAAATTACACATTTTATAACATTGTTATAAAGCACAATATGGCTAAACAAGTTAAAACAGGTGATCATGCTTTATAGAGGGTTAGTATGAGAAAGCTGCTTAACAGTTAATACTAAGCAGATCTCAGACCTGTGATACTGCTTAACTCAAGAACACACACATTCAGAACTCAGGGCTAGGGATCAGTTTGGCATCGAGTTCCAGAGTGAAAACATGAGAGGTATGAAGAAGGTTCTGAAGATGAGGTCACAGACCTTGGTTCTCCAGTTTCTCAAAGAGCGTGAGACTGCGCAGCTGCGACTGCAGCTCTCCATCCTTCCACACGATGAGCAGGTGATCTGTGGAGCAGGTGACGAGACCTTTTTCCCCAAAACTCAGAAACATCTGCAACACAAAGCCCACGAATTCTTATTATTTAAAGATACAGCCACAAGCTGTATCTGATCAAACAATTCAATCAAAAATAATACATTTTAAACATTTGGACATCACCTGGATTTCAAACATTAGTGGCAGTTAATGTGCTGAGCCATGCCTGTAATTTCTCTGCTAACACCCTTTAAGAGAACTGACTCTGAGCCAGTAATTAACACAAATGAATTTGTTCTGAGAAAAGTTCAGCATCAATTATTTACACATACAACTTAGGTTTGATATACTGTACGGTAACTAATACGATCACATTAATACATTAAACATTCATGAAAATACAGTATGTGTATTTGTCAGTCACTTTTCTATCCGAAGAAAGCCACACTGCATGTAAATACATATTTTATCAGTATGTATGTTTCCTGGAATTCAAACCCATGACCTTGGCATTGCTCACCATTGCGCTACCAGTCCAGATACAGGAACTCCAGAACATTCCTGAACTTTATACACAGAACTAATAATGGAAGTCTGGATCATAAAATGTCTCTTCCTGTTCTCCGCCCATCTCATCCTAACTGTGTCTGTCTTTCTGAATTTCAGTGTAAATAAACGTTATTAAATGCTGGAGTTTATCTGTAAATTATAGAAGCCGTTGGGGAAAAATTATTGTATGTTTTAATTAAAAGGTTCATACGATCATAAAATAAGCTGTAAAACTTTTTCACTGTAAGAAAAAACAAAGTGACATGCGTGATGCTAATGTGATGCTGAAACAGATTTGATTATATGTCACATCATCAATGCAAAAGTTGACTTGTATGTAAATCACATCCTTCACTCTGTCAGAAACTTTAATTAAACTGCAGGTCAGAAGTGGCCAGAATCAATGACTCATAATAAGTCGTGTATCTCTGCACATAAAATCGAAAGTTTTAATTTAAAGCTAGTTCACAAAACTAAAGGTGGGAAAACGTTCAATAAAAATTATTGAAAAAAAGAACTTGCTCAACTACCTACATAAGTGATTCTGAACATAGATGGGTTTTTGTTTAGGCCTACGTTTGAACCCAGTCACATGACCAGCATACCTGCACAGCTCCAGAGTGACCAATCAGATCGCCTATCAGTTCCAGTGATCGCAGACCAGGGACTTCTGGGATTTTCTTGGCAGGAGGACAAACCTGTTTACTGGACCTGCTGAAAGTGCCAAACATCCCAAAAAACCCTGAAAGAAAAAAGCAGGTGTTATAGGACCCAAACCACTTAAATTATAAACAATACTTTGCTTTCACTATTTAGTGGTTTATTTGTTTAAAAAGCACCTCATGAAGCTGACTGAGAGAATGACCTGATGTGCAGATATAATATTGATCATTTGAAGAAATGAATATAAAACTGCAAAAATTGGTGCTACTTTGCAGATTCAACGACTGTACTATTTTTTCAAAATGGCAACATTTTTTGATGGAACTGAATGAATAATATTTCCGTTTTGATAAATTGAGAAAAACATCAGAAAAGCTCAATTTCGCATTTTTCTTTTTTCATCGGAATGTCGGCGGATTAACTGGACGGCTCTCAGAAAATGACTTTACAGCCATCCAACTGAACACACACACACATCCTCTGCACAGGTTGACAGATAAACGATGATGTTGGACCATCTGGATTCCCTTTCATGAAAAGGAAAAAAGGAAGGAAGGATATGGAATGTGCTGAAAAGGAAAAAGGCTTTTTAAACAGATCAAACACAGATGGAAAGAACTGAGGGTGTGAGAGTTCAAAGGTGAAATCTAAAGGTGACCGCTCTGCCACGGGGGGGCGTGTCCTCCTCACCTGAGGAGGCGGGCTCAGCGGACAGGGGGAGGTCCTGTACCTCCCACATCCTGACACTTCCGTCCTCAGAGCATGACATCAGCTGCCTACACAAAACACAAACAAACGTGCTATAAAACGCTGAATGCTTTATTAAGGTATGTAGGAAAAGTGTTTTGAATGAAGCTGTGTTTAGGTACCCGTCGTCCTGCAGCATGGTGTGTAAGATGTTCGAATCGTGTGCGATCGTCCGGTATGCCACAACACTCTTCATTGGCACGTTATAAACATAAAGACCGCTGCCTACAGCTGCTACAATTAGCTGAGACAGAAATGTGCATATTTTTAAGTAAAATTTGTTAAGTTACATATAAAAACAAAATTAACTATATTTTTACATTTCTAAAAAAAAAAACGAAGCAAATTTTGCCCATGTAAAACATCGTCCCCACATCGTTAGGGGTTTTCTGGGTGGCTACTGGGTAGCCGGAAGTTAGGGGTTTAACTTAAAAGAACCACAGGCCCCAGGTCTCTATAATTTGGGTCCCAAGACAGAGCCTGGGTCCCTCTTTTAATGTTACGAAATGTTTTAAACCCTTCACCTAACGTTTTTGTAAAGCACCACTAATTATCATAGATGAATCCATCTGCACTATCAAGAGTGTAAAACTACCACAAATTATTCACAATCATTTTACTGTAATATTCTTTACCTCTCCATCCGAGCACATGTGCTGAATGGACCTCTCAATCTGCTTCGGGTGAGTCAACCTGACCTCTGATTGGCTATTTTTCCCCGGCTCCTCCCACAGAATGTGCTCATAGGCCTTGATCGTATAATCCACAGAATCCCAGAGGATGAGCTCACCGACGTGAGAGCCGCTCGCAAACAACCCGTCTGAGATGCGAGAAAATACATGATCACAGCTAAACGCCACTTCATGTCGTGCAGTCGGCGCACAATCCTTTTAAATTAGATCAGATTTCTTTATATTATTATTATTATTATCTCACCGTTGACGCTGATGAGCGATCGAATAGTGTCTTGATGATCGGCGAGGTGTCGCATGGCCATAACAGCCATATCTGACCCTGACACACTCAGCTTAAATATCACTGAAACCCATTAGAAACCCTTTAAAACCATCATCTGTTTATCTATAGGCAACTGTGCCAATTAAAGTTGCTTTATTTACAACGTAAAAGTTGCTACTGTTTGACTTTTACATTCAATTCATTTATATAGCGCTTTGTACAATGTTACATTGCTTCAAAGCAGCTTTACATAAAAAAATAATTGTAGTAAACACAAAGCAAATGTCTGACATGTTAATGGTATTATTGCAAATAATATGTGTGGGATAAGACTAATACTATAGTAGGCCTATAGAATGTTTACGAACAAAGAGCTGACTGAACCGATAAAGCCACAAAATTGCTAAGCAAAATACATGCATTCCAGCTTATATAAATTATAGTTAAGCATGAAGATTTCAAGGGTCCAAAAAACATACCGATCTCTTTATCCATGGCAGCTGCAATGAAGTTCTTCTGTAACTCCACCATGGCTGAGATGCCTACAGGGAGAAGCAGAAGATGGAATATTTAAGATTATGACACTTCATGAATGTATTTGATTTTGAACTCTGTGTGTGTGTGTGTGTGTGTGTGTGTGGTGTGTGTTTGGGTTAAACACCTGCATCGCTGTGATGGACAGTTTTACACTGAAGCTCGAAGTCTCTGTTCCACACACACAGTTCATTTCCACCCGACAGCCAAACGTCCAAACGATCCAACACCAGCAAACACTGCAAGAAGAAACACACACAAACATTAGAATGAACTAACACGTGTACACACAATCCCACAACTAGCTATACAAACACACACAATAGATACCTTAACAGAAGACTGAAGATCAGATACATTCTGTACTCTGTTTCCTGTGTATGGATCCCATAGCTGCAGTAGAATTAAGGATAAATCTCAGCGCGCGCACACACACACACACACACACACATACACACCAGCAGCAGGAGGTTTGTTTGTTTGTTTGTAAGGATACACTGAGCGTTCGGTCTGATGATGCGGTAATGAGATCAGTATGCGTGTTTCCGCCTTTGATGACAGAGTATGATGTCATTGCGGTGATCTGCTGCGTATGGCCACGCAACTCCCACAAATACTCTCCAGTCTAAAACAAACACACAAACAAAAACTAGATGCTCTGTTCTGTTCTAAGATTCTGTAAATAATGCAACGGATAGTTAAAATTTTAAAAATGCGAAGTGTTTTAACAGACATACAAAGAGGCTTTGTTTTCTTTAAGAAAATTTAAGTTATCATTTTTTGGTGTGTGTGACATTATTAGCATATTCAGGAAGTTCTGCTTGCTCACCTCCACATTCCAAACCAGCACCAGTCCATCATCACCTGCAGATGCAAACCTGACAAACGGAGAGAGAGAGAGAAAGAGAGACTGACCTCATTTGCTTTTGAAGGTTAAAAGTTAAGTGTGTCATTTCTGTCAGAAACAATATCAGGTTTGCATAACTCTCTCTTCATCTGCCATTGGCTGACAAACAGATTGACTCACGCAATTGATTCAGACAATGTTGCTCTGTTTGTTTGGCCTTCACCAGACTTCTCCTTGTTGTCTTAGCATATTAACTTCTGACATTAACAAAACAATTAAAACATTCTTTTTTGTATTTACTTCATAAAGTACAAGATTACGGAACACAGGTTCTTGGGTAATAAAGAAAGGCCAAAAAATCTTGTACCCTATATTGCATTTTAACAACTGCTTCATTCTGAGACGACCTTTGACCTCTCA
This sequence comes from Botia almorhae, assembly GCA_036877575.1. Taxonomy (NCBI): domain Eukaryota; kingdom Metazoa; phylum Chordata; class Actinopteri; order Cypriniformes; family Botiidae; genus Botia; species Botia almorhae. The sequence continues at coordinate 27,556 of JAZGTJ010002174.1, forward strand.
AGCTCAGGAACAAATCATTCGCAGGAAGAACAACAGAATGAAACTGTGATAAAGGGATGAGATACAGGAAGTGAGGAAGATCTCGGAGAAGAGAAACAGGACTCTGGACTCTGAAAGCAATCAGCTGCGTTCTGCACCCTGCTTTCATCTCCAACTTTTACTGTGCTCAGATCATCAGGAGCAGCCAGCCGTAACACACACTAACACACACACACACACAAACTCTCTTCGCAGTTACTTACATGAAAACAAACCCCATTACACCGCAGCGCACACTGTTTACTAATACTTTAGTATTTTTTAAAGCAGGTCTAGATGCTTTTATCACTTATGACAGAAAATGACTCGCGGTGAAGTGACGCTGTCAGGTACCGATTATTATATTTACGTATCAATATCATTGACGTGACACACCAAGGAACGTCCACAAATACATGGTATTACAAAGCTACCATGTCCAAAAAAATCTACTCGTATTTTAAAAAGCACAGTGTTTAAAAAATACTAATACTATAGTAATATATAGTAATACTATAGTATTTTTTGTTACCAAGGGATGGAGGAATGAAATGGCCTTATATTGGACTCAGGCCCTCTGCCCTCAGATAATAGACACAAGCGCGCACACACGCGCGCGCACACACCAAACTCTCTCAAGCTGTGATGATTAAGCTCTTGTCACGGTCTGTAAGCTTGCTTTTGGAGTAAATCTGCCTCAGTCTTGGCTGTCAATCTTTGGTCAAAGGCAGATCAGGAGACACAGATGCGGAGGAGAGGATTGCTTACCTTAAGTCATCAATCTGCACCAGAAATCGAACGATGTCAAAGTGTCCTTTCAGCACCTGCATCTCCGTGAAACAGTTTTTGGGCTGTTCCTCCCCAATGAACAGTGCCGCGCTCTTCTGCACACACGGCGAATATAATAGACAAACGAATCATTGCTTCAATCTAGCTGAGAATCTGCAGAAATGACTGTTTGCTCCACTGCTCCTGCCGCGCTACATGCACTGCACTGGTGAAACCTTTAACAGTAACTGGCCTCTGAATCTGGATACTTCCCTCACATTATTGGTAAATAAGGGCAATAAAATGAACAGGGGTAGTGCTACGAAACAGGTGCATCTTCTGTGCAGCGTCACTACCATTTTTTTTAAATAAACACATTTAGAATAAATTCATCAGCTTTTACCAACTTTGATTACAGGTGAACATTTGTTGAAATACTAGTTATTGTACTAGCATAGTACAATAGACTAGTAACGGCTAATGTCAACTCTGTTACCTGTTGTTACCAATGTTACCTGTTCAGGGCGGCTATATCAAGAATTTAACAATATATCAATAATTTAACAATATATCAATAATTGATTTGTTGCATAATCTTTGCTATTGCTTGTTATTATAACGTAGGACAGTTTGACAATGTTTATTAGATTCATCTTTATGAACCCCTGCTGTGGGTTTGAGTCAAAGCTCTCGTGCACTCACCTCCACTATCCCCTGCGCTTCCCGACCGCCTAGAATCCACCGCAGCATGATTTGCCTTTACACAATAGTGGTTTTGCAAGCAAAGTTGTTGGATTTTGAATGCAAACCAATAATGAAGCAAATCAGTGTGGATGCATGTTGCGAAACCGCCTGGCAGTGACACAACGGCTCCTGTTTATATTCTTGATGAGGAGTCTTTGTTTAAAACGTTACGTACTTATATGATTTCTAAGAAAACGTATTTGGAACCGAAACAAAACGCAACATTATAGCGCGATCTGACTGACAGGCGTCACAATGTATCGCATCGTATCGGTGCTGCGTTTGATTCACTGCGCTTTAGTTAAAACGACATCAATGGGTAAAATAAATATAGGCATTTAGAAACGTTCACATAAAATCATCCCTAACCACTTTAAATGCATTATTGGAGAGAATATTCTTGATCTGACAGCTTCATAACAGCTACCAAACAAATCTGCGAATTCATGTGACTAACTACGGAAGCTTACCGAGGACAAACGTGATCCGCGTTTTTTTCGAAGTGAAAAATACCGAGGCTCATATCTTGCATTGACTTCTCCAAGCTCAGGTTGCAAGTAGTTGTGCGTTAACTTTTATGATTGCATATAACGACTAAACATACTATAAAACAAAACGGAGGCGAGCATGAGCTACGACATTGTGCCGCAATATATTTTGCAGTCAAAATATAATGTAATATTATTATTATTATTATTGTTGATATATTATGAAATATTACGTTTATTTTTAATTAATTTTGTTTATTTATTAGACTATAAATCGTCTGCGATCTATGAGTATAAGGGAATAATATTTAAATGTGTTAGTTTTGTAGTTTGACTTGTGACCGTTAGATGGCAGTATAGACCTGTCCGGCAATCAAGCTCGCTGTGGTTTCACTGTGGCCTGCTCCTTTTTTTCACTAACCAGGTTAAACATAGTTTCAGTCACTCATTTCAGTGTAATCATTCACAGACGTCTTTAATCCATCAAAGATGTATTATGTACAAACATAAAGGCTACAGTATAACTATAGTGTGACATATACTACATCTAGAGTATTATTATGTTCTGCCTTTGTCATATTTCTCTGCCTTTCTCTTGAAATCCCTCTGGCTACATTCTTTCCTCAGATCAAGAAAAGAGTGATGGACTCCGTGTGTACATTGAGTAATTATTTGAGGATTACCATCACCTCACACCTTACAGAGATGTGGCCCCTCTCAAAATCCCACGGGGCCCCTATGACCCTCTACCACACACATACGCCCGCCGATGAGCGAATAGCGTATGTTCTCAGATAGAGATGAGTGTTTGAGCGAGTGTGACCTTCATGCTGAGCTCTAGCGTGGATTTCTGATTTAGTGTCAATCCGCTGCGCTTGTCATGCCAGGCGAGGTGCTTTCCACAAGGTAATAGAAAAACTCAAGGGCAGAGAGAGAGAGAGAGAGAGAGAGAGGTGAGGGAGGTAGATGGAGTTGGAGGAAGGTGTCCAAACTCACCACCAAACAGTGGGTGAAGATACAGAAGTATTAAAATAAACTAAATAAGGGATTATGGAAAACGGAGGCCCAAATCACTGAATTTGTGTTAATTTCCTTAACGTAACACATTAACACACGTTTAAAACGCAGGAAAGAACAGTGGTTGTGAAATTATAGTTAGTTTAGAAAGTTAGTTTAACTAATAGGTAATAAAGCTTGATAACACAGGCATACCAGCAAAAATAGCTTTTATAATTCAGCATGTAAATAGATGTGAGAAAGAGAACAAGTTGTAATTCACGAAGCATATTACATTGTGTAACCTGTGTGTAACAGAATGTACTTTAAATTATTTTAATATTTCTAAACCTAAATTTTCTTAACATTTTCTAAACACAAAATGGGCTGACAGGACAATGTTTTAAATACAGCAGGTCTGCGCATAGATCTTTTCAAGCTGAATTAATTGCAGAAACGGGGCAGGATAAAAAATTACTAGCCCTTGTCGATATATGAAACCAAGACACACACCCATACCAGCAGCCCTCCGTAGTGACATCATCATGCTGGACATGAAGAGTTTAATAACCCGCATACACTCAATGAAATCAATGATGGCAAAAGCGCAAGAAAGATCAGCCAGGTCTGCTCTTCTCTCTGTGGGTCTGTCCATCCGCTGAGCTCGGAGAGCAGAATAGATGGTTATTCTAAAAGACGCTGATTTCAGCTATAAACTGCAGGGGAATGCGTGTAATGTTCAATAAGGGTTTCTCATATAGAGGCGGCATAGAGAAGACAAACCCATTTATGTGCAACACACAACCCTGTCCTCCTATATCACTGAAACACTAAATTCTGCTTTAGACACACAAACTACAGCAAGGCTTTGGGATCTGTGTGGAGCTTGTGTTTTTGCCTACCAAGCACAAATAAATACGCAGGATCACTGCTGTACGCCCATTTATGGAAGACAGTGTGAGTCTGTAAATTCTCTTCTTCATATTCTAAACGAGTGACGTTTGAATAGTTTTAACTATTTAATTGAAATATGTGAGTCCAACATTATTGAGATTTAGAATCTAAATTCTAAAAGCTGTCAAACCTTTGAGACACAAGATACAAATAGGTGTGTAATAGATTTTTAAGTGTAATATACAACGTTCAACGTTTTGACAAAGCACAGGCACATTAATAAACAACACAGCTGTGTGTTTTTAGCCCTGCTTGTACATCACAGTCATGATTTTATGTCTTAGAAAAGAAATCACACTGCCATAAACATGTCAGAAATGTTATTCATTTTATGAGACTGTTATTGTGTCCAAACAACTGTGATAAAACACAGACACAAAAATGACAGCCTTTCTCCTCATTATTAACATAGTAAAATTGAAAGGCCCTGAAACATATTTTCTTAGTGACTCTCTTACTGTACACTTATTTTCGGAAAACACACATATCTGTCTTTCTATTGTGCCTATTATATTTTACATTTTTTGGAGGGACTTATGTGTTGCATGTTATATAATTGTGTTGTGTTAATGTTTAATGTATATTTCTGTATTTCTTTTTTACTGCTGCATGCCTTTAGTCTCTCTCTCTCTCTCGGCCTGTCTCACACACACACACATACCACGTTCATTCACATACACCCATTTTTAGGTCTAGAAAATTAATGAGTTCTCATTCATAATCCAGACAGAGAGAGAGCTATATTCACCCTCGGATGGTTTATTGACTGATTTCATTTATTTTCAGGAGATGAATTGGAGGGTAAGCAGGCCCCTTCTCTGCTTCTCTCTCTCCCGCAAAGCATTGTGGGAGAAATGATGCGGAGCGGCGGGTCAGTGTTCGCCTCTCTCGTCAGCGTGTGACAAATTAGCTAACGAGGAACGGCCTTCGCATTTCCACAAACTAATTAACCCGGCAGGTACTGAGACAAATTATAATATTTATGTAATATCATCTCGCATCTGTTTGCAAGAAGCACATCCGTACGTATCACCTGATCTCTCTTTTAGATACACGCGCAAACACGCACAAATACAACCTGCGTTTTCAGTACAATTTCAGGTGTAATCAAACGAGACTTTTATTTCATACTTCGACTTTCGATTTAAAACGTTGTACCAACGTCGCATCACCTTAAATTAGTGTCATTTAAACTGCGAGATTCCTGTGTGCTCTCAAACAACCTAAAGGCTAAAGATATCTGTCAATTATTTATTTTTTATCTCATTTAGTAATACACAGTTTAATTTGAGGTATAAGGTAAACAGAAACGTGTCCTTTTTTGCTGTGTATTTAACAACGCCCCCATCAATAATTCAAGTTTGTAGAGTGCTTTTGATAAACTTTTATCTTGCAGAAAATTCCAGTACAACAGACAAAATCACGCAATCCCGTGTATTGTAATCCCGTGTATGATGACAATAAATCCTTTCAAAAATTCAATCCTTTATAAAATCTTTTTGCAGATTAATTCTGCACACATAATAGCCGCATATTGCTATTATCGAGCTGTGGTTTTGTAGATAATCTGAGGTCTTCATATAGCCACTTAAGAAATATATAGAAATATCATGTAATAGTAGTGTAGTTAAATGTCGTAACTATTTTCGGTTTGTGGATGTGTTAATTGCGAATTCATTAGAAAGGATTGGCACACCGTAGCTGTACACGATCGTGGTATTATTGCAATGGTCCGAAAGACAGACAGTGATGACAAGTTCTTGATATTATCTTTGGCTGAGCCCTGATCTCTCATCTGTGAGGTCATAAAGCCAAGAGCTCCTGAGCCAATCACAGAGCGAATAAATGTCAAGCGTCCCAACATCTGCAAACGAGTATGGAGGGGAAAAAATATAGTGAAATGTCGAGAAACGACAATGAACCGATTTAGTTACACCATATAATAGAATTTAATAATTCTTTAAGCTAACAAATATTTTATAATACATAATAGAGCGGCTGTTTATTTACTTACAAATATGAATATACGAAAATATAAAAATAAAGGTTAGAGACCTTTCAAAGTAATTGAAGCTTTATATAATGTAATATTTTTTAGTGTGAAGTTGTGAAGTATTGTCCAATCATAACAATGAGCAGTAGAAACAAATGGGCCCCCAAACACACACAAAAGAAGATACGAGGTGTCAGTAATGACATATTGAAAATGATTTTATTCGTTAATTTACATTCAATCGTTATAAACATGTTCAGCAAACAAAACAGCCGTTAAGAAGATCAAACATTTAAGAAATTTATATTGGTATAAGCACATACAGTAACTTAGAACATATCACAAACTGACCGAATGGGAACAAGTTAAGAATGCTTTATCTACACAAAACATCCTATGTAACAGCATATAACAAAGTCATACTTTTATTTTAAATGATATTTCCCCGTTGTTGTTTTGAACCTTTGAACATGCAGTCACGTTTCTTAATTCTTTTTGAGTTATTTTCCTTTCCTCCGCCTTCTTTCATAAAAAGTCTTAAGATTTGAACGTTTTTTTCCTTAATAATAATAATAATGATGATAATAATAATAATGAGAGAGAGAACAAGGTAAAACTACACTCCCAGAATACGGCATCAGTGCACCGTCGCTCGTCTGGTTTCTAACGTGTTGACGCGGATATGAACGAATACGTCGCTCATGTCTGTCCAGGGTGTTGACATTTGCGCGTGGTTAAAATTGTAAACAGAACGTGGGAATAAATAAAAATAAATTACCAAATAAATAGGACATAAATAAATAAATACATACACGTTTGCTAGATTCAAGAGATGACCATTTTTTCAGCCTATAATTCTTCAGGTTTTGTTTCCGCCAGGTGTACACATCATACACATGTTTACTAGTGGACAGTCGTATCCGTAAGACTTCCTAGTGCGTCACTGGGTCATTGGGTCAGAAATGATGAGTGGACGAGTAACGGGAGAAGAATAGCACATCAAAGTATTAGGTGAAACTCATGGATACTGTATGCTCAAGCGCTTTGCGGCGCAGGGACGCAATGCTCGTCCCTCTCCAGACATCAGTGTCCGGGGAGCTACAAAGCTGAGGCGAGCCGGTCACATTGGTTGGGCCGGACAGCGAGGCGGGCACCATACCGGGGAAGGTGGGTTGGTAGAGGTGGGACTGAAGCCCGGAACCATTGGAGGACATGTTGGACAGGCTCATGGAGTTGGGTGGCGGTCCGGCGCCCAGACTGCACTGGGAGAGAGACTGTGCCATGGCTTGTTGTCGGCCTAGGGCGGGCGGTAACTGCAGCTGAGAGACTCCTGGCATTCCAGCCGCCGCCCAGCGGGTGTCATTAGCGTGAAAAGAGCACAAACTGTCGCCCATCGCTGCTGCGGCCGCGGCGGCGGAGGGGAACTGCGGTAGGCCGTGGTGAGTAGGCAGCAAAGTGCCCGGAGCCCGGAACACGTTGGTGGTCTTCTTGCGCTTCTTCCATTTGGCGCGTCTGTTCTGAAACCAGACCTTCAAAAACAAGGAGAGAATTAGTCTAAACTCACTAAATGCTGTTTAAGTTCACTATACAAACGCGTAAATACGTGAACATGTGTGACTAAATAGGTGTTGGATAGTGATGGTCATGTACGACATGGCCATTATTATTATTATTAATTATTATTATTGCCACAAAATAACCAACACATAACAGATCCGACAAAAGCAAGCTTGAATTATTTTGATATATATATATATATATATAGAATATATTTGTTTGTTGTTTTGGTTAAATTAAGTAAACATAGCCTACACTTGCTTACAGATTTCTTTTAATTAAGATTGTTTGCCTTCGTCTGATAAATATCACATCATCACAAAATGACACTATAAATGCTATGGAATCATAATGTTTAGACTATCTATTATGACGTCCTCGATTTTACAACACCGCGGCGTGAAAAGGCCGCGCGAGCCCTGTGCAGTAAATGGCGCGCGTGGTGTTTATTTCCCGGGGTCCTTCAGGTTTATAGAGATCTCAGCCAAGCTCAGAATGATTAACGAGCAGATTGTGGCCCAACGAAAAGAGGTGAAAAAAATGTGGAGGGGTTCATATTAGATCCCTGAATCTCACTCCACGCAGTCAGCCGTGAAATCCGGCCTCGATGCATTACACTTCAGAGGATAAAAGAAAATGCAATTTCTCATACCATTAAAAAAGACAGAGAGCACCGTCCGCGCGCTGCCCATTAAGATGTGCACACTGACAGACCTATTTCACAAGCCTGGAAAACATTCGCGCGAATGCGCCAACTAGAAGAAAAGGCCCACGGTGCTGTTTCAGATTATTGAGGATCACTGCACGGTCATCATTTCTTTCATTTGTTTTTTATGTAAATAAAACAGTTGGGGCAGAATATGCATCCGTTCTTAGATAGGCCTGCTAATTATGGTGGTTATTATTTTACACAGAACCGGCTCATCAGCGTGGCTTTCGCGTCGAGCTTAATACGCCTTTTAAGTTATAAATAATCCTGAAATCGGTTGATAATAATGGTCTTGGTTTTATTGCACTATCAGCTCGAAAAAGCTATACATATATAATGAGCCGCTATACATCAGAGGTTAAAAGGGAGCGAGAGCTTTGGAATGCGGCGCGAGCCCGTCGCGGACTACATTTATCTCGCGGGTTCATTTACCGCGCGCAGCATTCGCCACTGACCACCAATCACAGGAGCCGCGCGAGCCATAATCATAGAAAAGTGATTAACATATCTGTCTGCTTCGACGGCTGAGATAACTATAATGACGCTGTAAAAGGAAGATGACCTGAACAGTAAAATAATTACGAGAATCATCCTAGGTTTTAAATAGGTTGACGTCATGCTTTAAATTGTAGGCATGAAAATGTTGCCGTAAAACATTCTGATATAAAACCACGCACACAAAACAAACAAAAATACCACGCTCAAACATTTTTAGTGGTACGCTGCGAATCTAATTTATCTACACATTTTAAGACATTTTAATATACATTTATCGAACAAATTATCAGACAAATCAAATTTGTCCAATAATTAATTTGATGTTAATGTATGTGCACGTGTAATTTGACCACCCCGTGTTCACATTAAATATAACAAAAAAATCATTTGTAACTCGTATTAGAATATCGACATTTGCCCTTCTTATTTATATAGGCGATATTTTGTGTATTTGATCTAGTTCGACATTTCGTGGCCAAATCAAGAAAACAGGTGTACAGATATATAACAGAGCCCGTTCTTCATAATTACAGAGAGCGATTTTTCTTTACACTATCGAAATTTTACACATTACGCATCCTTCTATTAATGTTGTATTTCTGCTCCTACTGTATCAATGTGAAATATCTATTTAAATTATCTAAATTCTCACTCCAGCATGTACAGAGAAATTAGCAAACGATCTAATTTATTTTTCACTTCATCTCACGAGAAAATTATTAACATTAATTATCTGCTTAAGTTATCCATCGAAATTTTTCGAGAAAATGTATTTTGTCATCGGCCATTTATGGTAAATATACTGAAAAACTATTTGTATCAAAATCTAGATTTTGCATGTGGTGTGAATGTAATACCTTAAGATTTAAATAAGTTCTAAAAATACAGACAATAATTGCTTTTCTATCTTAAGTTTTAAATAGCTACAAATCACATTTTACCGACAACTTAACGCCTCATACATAAACATTTGATGACAATTTTCCAAACCGCTCACCTGCACGCGCGATTCTGTCAGGCCGATCCGGAGCGCGAGCTCTTCGCGCATGAAGATGTCCGGATAGTGAGTTTTGGCGAAGCTGCGCTCCAGCTCGTTAAGCTGGGCCGGAGTAAACCGAGTTCGGTGGCGTTTTTGTTTTTGAGTCTGCTGACCGCCAGACTGGGTGGGATTCTGTTGCTGCTGCTGTTGTTTCTCTTGTTCCTTGCTGTTCACCGCTACACCCTGTGGATTGGATCCAGCATTGTTGATATCGTCTCCGGGGAGAAGGGTGGTCCCTTCCACCGCATCCGAGCCCGGGGCAAGTTCTCCGGGGTGGCCCGGGTCAGCACCACCGCCGCCAAGCCTACATTTCAATGCCTCCCTATGACCTAAAAGCTCCGCCGCGGCATCTTTCATCCCTAAAATGTATAGAATGGGTACAACTGAGTGGTTTCCAAACTAGCAACATAACGATTACTGCAAAAGAGAAAAGTGTTACTGCAGAATAAACAAACAATTTATCATCTTTAACATTTCGTTTTGAAATAGAGAAAAAGTACGAATCAAACGTCATCCATGTTCCTATGCACGAAAAATGTTCAGATTACAGCTGATAAACATCATACAGCAAATCTGTCTTTGAAACTTAGCTACGATTTGCTATGCCATTACATCCATTAAGAGCTAATAATGTTGAAAATGTTATTCCTGGCGAGCATCAAACAGCAAAACAAAAGAAAATCATCTTTGAAAATACCTAATTCCATTTGATTCCCCTCAATATCTTGGAAAACGCCTAAATCAAATTACGTTGTAATATAATAATAATGATTACTTTTCCAATGAATTAGTTCGCTTAAATCGAATTAAAATAAAATAAGAGACAAATTGTCAATTTTCTCTGCTTGATTTAGATGAGAAGAGTACTCCAGCTTACAGTAGAGTTGCAGACCGGAGTTTGGCGTTGATAACTCACCGAGGCGAGCATCCAGCAGGTCGGCATGCGAAAGCATCGCGCACCGCTCCAGGGCGAAATGCTTTTCCAAAAAAATCTCTATGACTTTAAACTATTTAAAAAATATATATGGCCTAAATGAAAGCAAATTCGGTTTGTGGTTAAAAAGGAGGTTCCTTGCATTATAATGTTCTTTAGAGAAACGGGGAGGCGCTTAATAGTTGAATGAACCCATGAGCTCCTTCAAATAAGAGCCAATCAGCGTTGAAGCCTGGAGGTGTCAGATGCGCAAAGCGTTAGATTCCAGCCATTCGATGGTGCCAGCCTGCCGCCCTCCCAAGTTCCTTTCTCCTCGTTTTTGATCCCGGCCCCCAAATTATAACCTTTTAAATGACCTGAATTAATATCAGTTCTTTCAGAAACTCCCTTATTCTCTCGGAATTTGTTTAATTGAGCGTGATCTCAGAATCATTGTGGGCCTGTGATTATTTGAGGAGAATCTGTGAATTAAACTATTGTTATTTAAACATGTCATCCTTATCAAAGCCATATGGTTTAGTAATCGCTTCCCAAGTTTATTACTGGACTCCCACGCGCTGATGATTAAACCACGCGCCCTTTATTATTATTTGATTACGTACGAACTAAATTAGTCTTTTGATAGACTCCATCATATCCAAAAAGTGCCTAACACCACCAGACTCCTAAATGACCCGATCGTGTCTTAATGGTAAAGTTTCCCCTTTGTAACGCACTTACAGCCTTGAGGTTTTCCTCTTTTGTCATTTAATCGTTAGTGATAACCGCGGATAATTTCACGTTTCCTTGTGAAAAGTTCCGGCTTTCCTGTCGCTGCGTGTTCAACTCTCGCCTTTTAGAGACGAAGTGAACCTCTTCTAATGTTCCTAGTATCCCGGGGCAGCCAACAACAAAGTTTAGATTAGCCATATATCTCAAACCAGGGTAATTTTCAACATCATTAGGCTTTTATGTAATTAGTGCCAAATCTATAAGCTTTTTATTACGATTATTAGCAAGATCAGTATAAATTAGGGCTGATTTAGTAGTGTTTAGGCCCGACTGCCACGGCGGGAGGAACTTGGAGTAAATGATATGTGAGCAAATTAGGTGCATAATTCGGTGGAAAGTGAGATTCAGAAATGTGCTTCGCCAGGGCGGATACGCAGACACAGGGATACCCCCACAAGAGGGGGAGCGAGAACTAACGCACCAAAATAGATACATACACACTTTAAACACTCTACACTGACAAATTGTATTCGTTGCATTGATTTTTCATCCAATTGCCCCAAATTAGGTTGATTTATTTCATGCAAAGAACGCTGATCCGCTATAGCCCGATAAATGAACCCGCATTTACGCCAATTAACACGATAGCTTTTGTCACACATGGAGTCGATAAAAAATATAAGACAACCAGCGCAAACAGACTCTAAGCAGATGTCACTGGGACGTTTTAAAGAACTCTTTTATCGGCGAGAGTGAATAGTGCCCTTTCATTGCGCACAAAAGACGCGTCCGAGCGAGAAACTTGGGCATTTTTTCACTCTTTTTTTGTGTGTGTCCTAGACCCATATTTCACAAGCCACCAATCTGGTGATAAGAACGAGAGCGCTCGCCTCCAGACGCCGGGTCAGACGCGACTCCCGACTCGCCGGGGAAATGTATACGGCTTGCTGAAAATGAGGATGGGAAGAGAATGTGGATTCAATTTGGAGACAATTGCTCTTCCGCTGCGTTTTGATATCCGAAATGTCAGAGAAGGCGAACGAAGCACCGGGCGCGTAATGGAAGACCTCGGGTTTGTGTTCATCTCACACTTTTATTGTAGGGTAGGAAATAGACTGTTCTGTGTATGGGCTTTTTGAGTTTGGCTGTGGATATGGTTACCAGAGATATCGATATAAATAGAACATGATTATTTTATTCTGAGTTTGATCTGGTACGCTGTCTGCGGTCCATGCTTAATATCTATACAAAAATGCGCACACGCGTAACCGTAAACCGCGTGTTTATTTTAGCTGCTTACGTTAGTATTTTTTTACTCGCGGTTCAAAGCAAGACAACAAATGTGTAATCTGGCGTTATGGCGACTCCAAACAATAACGATCGTTTAAAATCATTACATTGTGTGGTCTTACCCGGTGACTCTGGAACACACTTAGCGCGTGATTGATAGCGCGCTTTATTTTACGGCTTTTCAATAGCTCGATCCTTTTATAGCTGAACAAACAGAAGTGAATCACTCTTCAGGAGGCGCACGGTCATATTTATCGTGCTAAAAGTGCGACAGACGCCTAACGACGTTTTCAGGGGACATATAAATGAAGGGCTGCCCAGCAGAGATGCTATTAGTTCATAAAATATGAATAAATTCTGTGCAAGCTGCGACCCTTAATTAAAATTCTTGTATCATCTTGCCGTTTGGTTTCGTCTTTTATTCGGCTGGATTTTTTTCTGTGCCTCAAATCAAGTGATTTGTTCCTAATAAATAAGTTTTAGATTGTTGCACACAAACCGAGCAACGGTAGAAAACTGTCCGCTTGGAAATACATTGGCTTTCTCTAATGCAATTCATTTCGTCTGTTTACCTCGTACAGGACGTACAGATTGAATTTCTCTACACCGACACCCGGCCTGCGGCCAGCAAGGGGATTTCAAGCTTTGTTTGTGAAACACGAAGCGAAGCAAAACATTTTATTTAATGCATTTGAGGGGGGATTCACAACTGTTTCTTGACCTCGCCAGCAATAAAAAAAGCAAAACTCTCCCTCTGTCCTCTGAGCTGCAGGTGAAAGTGGTGATCGCTAAGCTAAAGATCAAGAATAACTATTTTATTAACCTTACTGCCAATAAAAAATTATTACTACCATTATTGCGTGAAATATTATGAGTTATTTAGCGGTGAACTAGGTAAGTGTAGCGCCTAAAATATCACTAATATTACTAAAATATGAAATGAATAAAAACAAAAAGAATTAGTTTTACGGTATTAGCATAACCACTGCGATTTCACTGGAATTAATAATATAAACAAATGCCGTTATACAAACAATTAAGGCTGCAGATTTAAAACATACAAATTCCTCCAAATAAGTTTAGAATTTGCCATTATCAGCATTTTTACTTTTCCGCACCAAAATACATTTGCAGCAATAGTGGCAAATATATAATAATTAAAACAATACTATTTTCACATTTCCAAATTACAAATTTAAGTTCTTTGTGATGATGTCAGTTTATAATTAGAGAAGTTACACACCAGTAATATACTAACGAGAGAAAGAGAGATGCGGTAATTTGGGAGGTGACTCAGAAGCAAAGCTAAGTTGCATCTCTCTCTCTCTCTCTCTCTCCCTCTCTCTCTCTTTCTCTCTCTCGCCAGATAGCGATAACAAGCTCGCATCAATCTTACACTGCATATAAATAAAAATAGACAAACAAACAAACTTGCGCCCTGCAAGTTAATGTGGCGCATCTGAGTGGAAAGCAGACATTTTCACGCGCTCTGGAGATGAGGAGTGACTTTTAATAAAATCACAAGAAAAACAAATGTAATTCTGAACGCGGTCATGGAGCTGAGAGAATTCTGCTCCCTCACTTTCCATTGTGGAGTATTTTGCCAACCTGTCACCATCGTGGCCTTCACATCCACCATGTTATCGGTCCCACAAGGTACACTAAAGTTACATAGTGCGGGACAAATGACATAGTGAACAATTTTCCTTGACATTGTCCCAACCAACCAACACACACGTAAACACATTTAGCTATGAAAAGAGTTAGGAGCGTGAAGAATCGTGTTGCTTTACATAACGCGCATTATTTAAATGTAAAACCCCAGCACGCTTAGATGAACGTTTTGCTTTTGAGACATAAAAACATTCACTTTAATTAGCAGTTTTGTTTTGAAAAGGTTGTCATATTTGATCAATTTTCGGGAATATTTTTCTGCAGTTTTGGTCCCTAAAATGTGGCTAGGTTATATCACGACAATTTCCGTGTACTCGCACCTAATGGAAGACTTCCATTAACTACTGCGTTGGTTAATACATAATCCTATTTTTTAATAAACGTTAAAAATACCATTTGTATTATTTTAAATAAAATATATAATTTATTTATTCATTTTCCTGTTGAGGGACTAAACGTGGTTTAGCCAAGCTTGGGGTACATTTTCTAGCAGTTCTGTCTCTCTGGATAGGTGGACGAGTTAGAACCACACACACATTCACTTTTCATGAGCAAACTAAGGAAATTTGATAATTAACGATGTTCTTTAATTACGATTATTATAACAAACGAAACGAATTTTTCATTTAAAAAGAAATGTATTAACCATTTTTCCCTTTGCGGGTGTCCCCGTGCATAAAATGAGATCTTTGTTAGAAACACACACAGGTTTGTTTCACTATATTTGTGAGCACATGTGATAGACTTCCATTGTTTTAAGAACAGGGCAATGATATATTTTATCATCTAACCCTATATACCCCTACGTATAATCTGCACATAAACCTGATGGCATTATTAAACTACACGGTACTTAAAGGTGCACTCAGCTGTAGTTTTTGACGTTTCGCTACATTGCAGTGTTTTGGGCCCTCGCAAGTATAGCGAAACATGTACGCATGGAGATTAAGCGCCTCATTCCCGGCCCACTTCCACGCTGGAATGCGATCACAGGCCGTATATATTCACTCAATTAGAGAATTCTAAAGAGAAAATCGATCGTCCATCTGCAGAAATGCCAGTTTAACAAATTAGATTCTTGTTTCGTGCAGGTGATTCGGTGACAGCCGGGGGGATTAAAGGTAATAAGTTGTTGTGTTGTAGCTTGGGAGGGGGGGGCGGACGAAGAACCACCTCCCCCCCAATCCATCAGGTGCACGGTTCCACCGGTCGCGCGAGCAGGTATGTAGCGCGCGCCCGCCGCCGCATCTCATGCTCCAAT
Source organism: Botia almorhae (assembly GCA_036877575.1). Taxonomy (NCBI): domain Eukaryota; kingdom Metazoa; phylum Chordata; class Actinopteri; order Cypriniformes; family Botiidae; genus Botia; species Botia almorhae. The sequence goes on from JAZGTJ010002174.1 coordinate 43,190, forward strand.
TAGAGGCGCTGCCCTCCGAACGGACTCGATTAGGCCGTGATTTATCCGAAAGAAATATAATTATGGCTCCAAATAAAATAATCAGCATTGAAGAGCGATTTCCTTAACGAGATGGAGCGGTTGGGTGTCACGGAGTGGCGGCGCCTCATTAGCGTTATAATGAGGCTTTGGGGTGAACCCGATAATTATCGAAATCTGTAGAATGAAGACCGAGCCAAATGGAAACCGAATTCATCTGCTTCTCTTAGCCTTTCAAAAAAAAAAACGCAACAACAATTTTAAAGCACTCGGTTTTACATTATCTGGGCTTCTATACAAGTCACCCTAAAGCCAACAAACGTTGCAAAAATGGAATTTAAACAATTGACATACACCCATTCAATTATAGACGCCAGTTTTGATAAACAACATGTTAATGCAAAATAGAAATGTAAAGATCTGACGTGACGTCTTATGGTTCATATAAGCTATAGATGTACTTACACAATATTTGCCTGAAAACCTATTTGGACACTTTTAGCCACAACTAAAACACATGAAAGTAATTGCATTATTTGAAACAAAGTTCAAGTCTAAAAGTTCTAAACATTACTGTTAGATGCCATTTTTTACACTAGTTACACTCTCATATTGTAATTATACACTTTTTTTGTAATACATTTAATTCCAGACATTCTGTGTGAACAGCTACAAGTAGCTCAGGGCAAATGAAGAATACTCGTTTAAACAAGTAAACAATGAGCAAACATTATAAATAAACTTTACAAGTTATGGTAACACATTTACCCGGCTAAACACCATTTAAAAATATCTAAGACTTGCCAATAAAAACTAAAATACCAAAAGAAAATTAAATACAACACATTCAAACTTTCAATGCTAACAAAAACAGAGAATTTGGATAATGTAATTACGTTACAATGCACAACATGTGATTAACATGCAACTCAATAAGCAAATCCAGAAGGCACCCGTGCATGACATCACAGCTGCAGCAGACCAGTCTCAGGCTTTCATGAGTGAATCTGGCCAGCGGAGGTCACTGTCTTTTAAGAAGAACTGGAAATATTCTCATCATATCTTACGCTTTTCCTTACAATCCGTCTCTCCATCCGCATGCAGGAAAGCAAAACCTGCCCATATACACATATACGAGATGTCTAGCTTCATATTCTGCATAAATTACAGCAGCTGTAAGTAAGGCCCGGAATATCTCACATCTTGCGCGAGGTCCAGCATTTTATAAATTAATTCTAATTCGTGTTCTATTGTATTGCTTAAACATTGTGCACGATCACAGCTGAAACAAATGAGAGCTTCTAGAAATCCATCAGGATTCCTCTGTTCTATGCAGATCTATAATCTAACAATGATTTATACTGTAGCCAAAGCCGTAGATTGGTCTGGAGATGAGACAAATAAGACACAGACCCGTGCAAATTGGATGATAAAAATGAATTTTCAATATTAACAGTATAGTATGCATGTACATGTCAATAAAGCAACAGAAGAGGGTTTGTAATTATAAAAAAACACTTTATTTTACACTTGTGAAATACGTTTACACGAAAGACCAAAGAGAAAGTGGTGCGTTATTAACATACATAAATTAGTCAAGCACAGATTATGAGCAAACTGTAAACTCATCGTCTTGTTTTTAACATTAAACGGAAAGGACGGAATGGACACGTGGGATGTCAGTGTGTGTTTCTCTCTCTCTCCATCATTCTTCTAGTTTGACCGAATCTAAAACTGTTCTGGCCTCCTTGTATTCTTCTGTTT